>JAPYYW010000435.1:0-58686 GCA_030522545.1 Cremastinae sp. A BG-2022a | reverse complement strand
AATTGTATGAAGTATACGCTTAGAATAATTGTAAAACATCAATTCAAACATGTTGAAACGGAAAAAGCGGCCGCGTTGCTGCTCGTAAAATAAAATAAAAAACATTGGTTACTCCGATTAACACATTGTCAAAAAAAAAACTATAGAAACAATCAAATAGTATTTTTCAACTTGGAAAACTCCTGTAGTTCTAAAATTCCATTTTTTTCCGATTTATTAATGATTTTAAGATCATCATAGTTTTTTAATATGGGGTGTGTTTGGAGAATGATTTCCGTTCTCGCCAGCTTCGACATGGCCGAATTGTTGACGATCGTGGGTCAGCAGGAAAATAAGGTGGGTCAGTGCCTGACCTACATGTCATCACTAAAAATGCCGACACTTTTTTTCCGTCTTCACCCCCTTTCCATCCTCGGAGCGAGTTCCAAGCGAGGCTATAATTACCAACTAACCCCCTTTTTTATCCGTCCCAACCCCCTGCTGTGATTGTGCGAGAAATATAAAAGGCGACGATATTTTTTTACTCCTCTTTTCAGCTTTTTTTTCAAGCTCCTTTTTTTTCTTTCACCCTTTTTCGGCTTCCTTATTTCCTTGACAATGCCAGTGATTATGGCAATCCTTTTGTCTGTATAAAAAAAAAGGTCTAACTTTTTGACACTTTTTTTTCGACGGACGGAAATTTTTCCTCCCTTTTTTTCCGTCCTGGTAATTGATTAAAAAAACGCCAGGCAAGGGTTGAATTTCTCGTGCAGAAAAAAATGCGATCCGACAGCTGGCCGGATGGTAAGAAATTCCGAGCAATGAAACCGATCACTGTCCCGTCTGGAGCGATGCCAGCACGCTCCGGGGCCAAAGATTCCACGCAGGGAGGGTGATCAGTATCGAGATTCTGGCAAAGGAAACCTCAAACGATGCAGAAAGAAAAAAAAAGAGGAGAAGAGGAAAAAAGAGATGAATGAGATTACCGGTAGATGCGCTTCTCTTAAATTTTTTGTCTCATCAATTTTTATTGAAATTCGCTAAAAAGGGAGCGAGGAAAATCGACGAAAAGTGCTCAGGGAAAAAACGGAGACGATCGTTATCGGAGATTGATGAAAAAAAAGGTGAAAACAATGTGGCTTTTGATGGTCGATAATGTGGCGTGTTGCACTTGACACGGTCCAATTCCACCTGCCATTGTTTCACACTTTTTCATTTTCCAGTTTGGATGTCCAATGACCGCATCAGTGTCTTCTTTCATAAAAGATGTGACACGTGATTGAAAATACTCGACGTTTTGTATTTAAAATTGAGAGACAACCAGAAAAAATAAAATGTCAATGATCCAATTCAGAAACGTTTTTAGAACCATTTGATTTGATGGTTTAGTCTCTTGACAATTGGACTCGAAAAGTCTAGAATTAATGTCTAAATCAATGTTTTCTTTCGTAGCAGAGATGACACATGATTGACAATAATTACTATTTTGTTGTATTTACATAGAGACTTCAAGAGAAAATAAAATCCCAATAATGAGATCAAGAGATCTAGAAGGAAGTCATATGATAAGTTGTATTGAAAATAACATTTATTACGTAGATTAAATCATATGTAATTGATGAACCATCTTGTACGGCCTTAAAGGAACAATATCGTCCTGTGGCTTTTTTTAAAAAGCCTGGTCTACCGAAATGTTCAAAGAAGCAAAGCACATGGATTGTTTGATCGAGGCCAAGCTAGTCCTCCGTCCAGAATGTCTGAAAAGCCTGAGAGCCGAGAGATTGCCGAAAGATAGCTCGAGAAGAGAGGAGCCTGGTAAAAGAGGCTGCCAAGCCTGATGATCCGTCTGAAAGAGAGAAAGGCAAGAGGAGATTTAGGAAGGCTTCAGTGGTTCGGAAGGAGTCGGTGATGGCACTTGATAACCGAAGGTACGAGTTTGACCCGTTTTATGAGTAATCCAAGGGTGGTACGTTCCAAAGGTAGATGCAGTTTAACCAACCTGGCACTTTTACCACGTGATTTCTCAACGTAACGAACCCTCCCGTGGGACAAAGTGACGTCGACTGCTCGCATAGGACCAATACTTCAATCTTCCCTTTTATTTGCCAGCTACTGTATGACGTGTAAACGTGCATTGAGCTTGCTTCGAGCCATTACGTGTTGTGTGACTGCGCTGGGGGTTGAAAGCAGCCTAGAAGGGTGGCTTGCATAAAGTGGGGATGAGAATGCAAAGGGGTGGCCACCACGACTGGCGAGATAAAGAGGGAAAGAGGAAAGGTGTGCGCCAGACGACGATGCTACTGCGACTGCCTTGTGGGTTGGCAGTTGGGAGGGTGGTTAGGTAGGTGGTACGTCCGTACCTACACCTGGAGTACCCTCCAAGCTGACTGACCCAATTCTCTCCAGCCTCCCTCACCCTCCAATCTACTTTCTTCTTCGTCTCCTATCTCTGCCATGCTCGTTCCATACCTACCCAAAACGTATCCAATATAAAGATGCAAGCAAAAGGCACACTCATTTTTGACTCAGTCATTTGATGAAAATTAGGGAGAATGTTTCTGGTACAAGTCATTTCTAGGTATTATCTACGTAGGTAATAAATGTCCAGACGATTTATTCCAATCGGTTATCACATTAGTCCTTTCAAGACACTATGTTCATAGTAAACGTCCAGATCATACATGTCTAGTTACTGCCAAAGTGATGGAGTCACTTTGTCATTGGCTTCAGAGTCAACTGGAGGCAGATGAACCATTTGATCAAACATAGGATTCGGATCTTCATGAACCAACGAATCCACTTATGTAACCAGTAAACGGACTTAGGCTTTGTGAGTCTAAACGTCATCAAGATCGCCCTCAAAGGGTACGTTTCAACCGCGGAAAAAATTAACGCATGCTTGCGAGAATTGCTCACTTCGTCTCAGAGCTTTTTAATTCCATTTCGAGGGATTACTCGAGAAAATCAGGAAATGGTGTATTGTCTCGAAAACGTTATGGTCATGATGGCCTATTTTACAGAACAGTTCACCTTAAGAAGGAACTTCTAAGAACGAGAAATGATAAGAAAGTCATCTCTGAAGAGACGAGGTTGAGAGAGTACCTCTTTGTTGGATAAAAGACTGCACTCATTGTCACTTGCTATCATCAAAGAAAAGTCATTCTTCAGAAACGATTCTACGATTCATATTAATGATGTTTTAGTTAAACAAAATGTCTTCGTGCCTCAATCAGTGATGTCTATACTAAAGCTATCAACGTTCCAAGTCGTCCCAATGATGTTACAGAGCTTTTAACGACATACCAAGATGACCTAATAAAAATTAAATGGACTAATTTATTAAAGTTATGTAGATTACGATGTTCCAGTTGAATTTAATGATATGCTAGCTCAAAAGTAAAGTGTTTTAATACATGAAACTCGGTCTAATAGCATCAAGTGTTCAAATTTGATCGAATTCTTTCAATTACATCGAAAATCAATCCAATGATATTTACTGAAATTCAATGCTTTCCAATATAGTTCAATGAAATAGTACAATCGTGCTCTGATTTCGATGATTATGATTTTCCAGTTGAATTTAATGATGTGCTAGCTCAAAAGTTAAACTTAGTCTAATAGCATCAAGTGTTCAAATTTGATCGAATTCTTTCAATTACATCGAAAATCAATCCAATGATATTTACTGAAATTCAATGCTTTCCAATACAGTTCAATGAAATGGTACAATCGTGTTCTGATTTCGATGATTATGATTTTCCAGTTGAATTTAATGATGTGCTAGCTCAAAAGTCAAATGTTTTAATACATGAAACTCAATTTAATAACATCAAGTGTTCGAAGTTGATCAAATTCTTTTAATGACATCGAAAATCAATCCAATGATATCTACTGAAATTCAATGCTTTCCAATACAGTTCAATGAAATGGGACAATGATGTTCTGATTTCTGATATCCTGGTATTTTTTCTCATTGAAGGGAGTAAAATAAGAAGGGAACGGTAATAGTGATATTTACAAAAGTGAGGTTACCTCAGTGAGGATAGTTCGCAACCACTCGAGAAGCAGCAGACGACGTTAGCAGTTTTAGTAACCACTCTCAGCCTGACGAGTGAACGAGAGTCCAGGGGAGGAAGGGAGCACATTTGAAGTGAACTCTGGAGATCCTCGACTTTGACGAAGCCACGATGCTTGAAATTCTCTTCTCTCACTTATCTCTTTCTCTCGTCGGGCCTCTCTTCGTCTCTCCCTTTTTTCTTCGCATTGTACGTAAGACACACGCGTCTAATTGACTCTCAAGGAGAGAAAAACGAAAGCGAGGAAGAAGAGAAACCGTTGAGCCAGTATGTGCAGAATGCTTGCCAGAGATGCGTGCTTTTCCCTTCGTCCTCCTCTTTTCTCTTTCGTCTTTTTTTTCTTCTTCTCCTTTCTTACTTCTTTCAAGACACTTTGATGTTTCTGCTGTTTAGTGGTCGAGGCTTCTCGACTCTTGTGTACCGATTTAAGGAGCTTAAACGCCAACGCAAATATCCTTGGTCAGCCTCAAAATTTCATCTGACAAACAAGCTCTTTCGTGCCAAAAGCGTCGCATTGAATTTTCAAAAAAAAAAAAACAGAAATGAGTCGCGTCCAAAGAATTTTTTTTTTTTTGAAACGACGATAATTTTTTTTTCTGACATCTGGGGCAAAGGAGAAGTGAAAGAGGAGACAATGTCGTGGCGAAATTTTCGAAAGGCTCAGTTTCCCTGGTAACGAGGAAACGATATCCGCATTGGGGATCAACGGGGAACCGATCAAAAACGTCCCCGAGCTAAATTAGATAAGAGACGAAGGCGTCCGGCTCAAGGGGGTGAATCGAAGATGGTGGAGCGAAAAAAATGGATGCCCTCCGGGATCAAAAGGAATAAAGGAAGAGGGAATAGGGTAGCAATATGGCACTGAGACAAAAGGTCGATTTGCCACATTTCCTAGGACACGAAAAAAAAAAAGAATTTTCTTTCACGAAAATTGTCAGAGGTGAAAAAATCGACAAAAAAAAATAAATGTAAAGATATTAACACCAAAAAAAGTTAAAATCGATTTAGTTTGGTATGTTCCAATTCAAAAGAACTGCCACCAATGAAATTCAAGCCATTACAACTTTTTCCAATAGAATTGAGTACAGCACAATTTACCTCAATAAAGTTCGGTTTGATTGATTTTCGTCCAATAGTCGCTTGTTGGTTACAATTGATTAAATTTCCACCGATATGTGCTTGCAATAGTTGCATGAAACGTTTACCCACAATAGTTGCTCATTATAATTTATTTTAAGGTAATTGATACAACAAATTTTTAAGTGTCAGATTTGCTATCAATAGTTCCAATTTAACATGGTTTATACCAATGAATGCCTGGTTCCATTTATTCCAGCGAAATTTAGTCAAATATAATTTAATTCAATAAAATACAGCGCAACGGAATGAAACTGATTGGATTTTCATCTAATAGCGTCAATTATTGTAGATTTCAGTCAAATATCAATTGTCTTAGTAGACTTAATACGATTCAAGTCTTAATACAATTAACGAGAAGATTCAGTCAAATGCAGATCGTCTTAATGAAATGCATTCCAATACTACCCTTAATAATATAATTCAATTCAATGCAACATAACCCAGCGGAATTCAACCCAATATCGTTAATACCACTGGAATTTAGTCCAATACGAAATATTCCTATGAAATTGAACCCATTAAAACTTAACTCAATGAAATTTGGCTCAATGTGAATGATTTCAGTGAAATGCATCCCAATACTGCGCACAATGATATAATTCAGCTTATTGCAACATATTCTAGCAAAATTCAGCCCAATGTCATTAAGTCGTCTAGAATTTAGTTCAATACAAAATATTCCTATGAAATTGAATTCATTACAACTTATCCCAATAAAATCTTGCTCAATGTGTATCATTCCAATGAAATGTATTCCAATCCTATCCATAATAATGCAATTCAATTCAATGCAACGTATCCCAGGGAAATCTCGCCCAATGTTATCAATACCACTGAAATTTAGCCCAATATGAAATATCCCAATGAAGTTCAAGTAATTTCAACTTGTGCCAATGAAATTTGACTAGATATGATGAATGATACGAAGGAAATGCAGCCCAATCAAAGTTGTCCCAATGAAGTTCAGGTCGTCGGGGGTTTCACATGATTTAGTTCAATAGTATAAAAATGTAGTCCAATAGGATTCATCCCAATAAAGTTTAATTAATTAATAAAGTTTAATAACTTATGCCAACGAAATTGGACTCGATGTGATGAATGACACGAATGAAATGCATCCCAATCAAAGTTGTTCCAATGAAGTTCAGAGCAATGGAGGTTTCAGTTGATTTAGTTCAATAGTATCGAAAATTAATTCAATACGATTTATCCCAATAAATTTTAATTCATTTCAACTTATGCCAATGAAATTTTGCTCGATACGATGAATGACACGAATGAAATGCATCCCAATCAAAGTTGTTCCAATGAAGTTCAGAGAGCAATGGAGGTTTCAGTTGATTTAGTTCAATAGTATCGAAAATTAATCCAATACGATTTATCCCAATGAAGTTTAATTCATTTCAACTTATGCCAATGAAATTTTGCTCGATACGATGAATGACACGAATGAAATGCATCCCAATCAAAGTTGTCCCTATGAAGTTCAGGTCTTCGGGGGTTTCACATGATTTAGTTAAATAGTATCAAAATTTAATCCAATACGATTTATCCCAATCAAGTTTAATTAATTTAAACTTATGCCAATGAAATTTGCCACCAGTACGATTTATCCCAATCGCCAGCCCAATGCACATTATTCTGAACCAGTCTAATAGATTCTTGATGGGTTTTTTCCTTTAAAAAAAAACAAAAGTTTGGCATAATGGTATCTTTGTTCACGGGCCTAGGAGCGTTATCATGTAATCGGTCCGCCCGACGTGGACCAGTCAGTATCCTCGTCGAGAATCGATAACAGAAAAGCTTTCCCCTCGAGGCATTCTCCCTCCTCGTCCGACCTTCCTCCCCCCTCCCCCCCGCGTCTCGCGACCCATCGCTCCGGGGATTCGTGGCGCGCACCGAGTCGAGGATGAAGAGGATTTAAATTGAACTGCAGGGCCCTCGTGTACGGGCCAAACTTTACGGGATCTAGTTTACGTACACAAATGGATTTATATTATTCTCACCCCGCACCGTGCAGCATTTGCCCCTTTGATTGCCCCTGATTAATTCATTCGTCTCTTGCGTCAAAAAAAAAGACGATTAAAAAGCACGAAAGGAAAAATGAAACAAAATTTAAAAAAAAAGACAAAAAAAAAAACAAAAAACAAAAAAAAATCAACGAAATAATCGTTTTTGCCTGAAAATACTCTCGAAAGGTATTGGAAATCGTGAAAATGAAGTCACGGGGAGAAAAACCACTCGGAACTTGTCGAGCAGCACTTGGCTCCCTCTCTCTCTCTCTCTCTCTCTCTCGTCGCGTTTTTTTTTCGCTTACGCGTTGCACTCGTATAAAATTAAAAGGGGGGAGGGGGTGCGCGAGACCAGCGAAAACAATGGGACACTAAGTAAGAGGAGAAAATGGAAAGGGAGAGAGAGAGAGAGAGAGAGAGAGTTTCAAAAAGTGAGAGAGAGAGAGAGGAAGGGAGGAAGAAGAAGAAGAATGGAGGAAAAAAAAAGCAAGTTAGACGAGTTTTCGAGTCGAGTGACGTAATACACGTGTTTGTGCAAATGTGTGCTGGGAACAAAGTCGTGATGCCTATTTGTGAGAATGAGGAGGAGAACGGGGGAGGGGGTTGGTAGCTTCGACGAGGAGGAAGGGTGGGAGGGAGGGGGGGAAAGCTCGCGATCCCTTTCCCCTAAGCAGTCACAGTGACCTGGTTACCTAGCCCATATCTCCACCCAGGCTCTCAACTCGATTCCAAACCCGTTTCCTCACCCCCCCCCACCTTTTTCCCCCTCCCCCTGCCCCCACATCATGGCTTTCACGTTTCTTACCCTTTGCATCCCCGTACTGTTTCACCACTTCCGTTTTTGTCACTTTCCCTCGGTATCGGCGCCCTCTCAACCGAATTTTATCACCGTTGTGCGTTTTTCAGGGATACGCGTGACTTGGAGGCTATTCGCCGAGGCCCGGGGAGCTTTTTCTGGTTGGCTTAATTGGGATTGGTATCGCGGTAACAATGATCCGAATGAATTCGAAAATATATGTAAGATGTATTGTATATATGTATGTAAAATTTAGGTAAGATGGATTTACAAATTTTAGTAATTATAATTGGATGAGACACTCCTATATTAAAAAAGACGTAAGGCATCTTGGTTTCATTTGAAAATTTACGTAATATACGTAAAATATATTTAAGATAGATGGATTTTAAAATTTTAGCAATTAAAATTGGATCGGACACTCCTATATTAAAAAAGACAAGGCATCTAGGTTTCGTTCGAAAATATATATAATATACGTAAAATTTAGGTAAGATAGATGGATTCCCAAATTTTAGTAATTATAATTGGATGAGACACTCGTATATTAAAAAAAACAAGGCATCTACGTTTCGTTCGAAAATATATATAATATACGTAAAATTTAGGTAAGATAGATGGATTCCCAAATTTTATAAATTAAAATTGGGTGAGACATTCCTATATTAAAAAAGAGGTAAGGCATCTAGGTTTCGTTCGAAAATATATCTCATATACGTAAAATTTAGGTAAGATAGATGGATTTACAAATTTTAGCAATTAAAATTAAATGAGACACTCCTATATTAAAAAAGACGTAAGGCATCTAGGTTTCATTTGAAAATATACGTAATATACGTAAAATATATTTAAGATAGATGGATTTACAAATTTTAGCAATTAAAATTGGATCAGACACTCCTATAAAAAAAGACGTAAGGCATCTTGGTTTCATTTGAAAATTTACGTAATATACGTAAAATATATTTAAGATAGATGGATTTACAAATTTTAGCAATTAAAATCGGATCAGACACTCCTATATTAAAAAAGACGTAAGGTATCTTGGTTTCATTTGAAAATTTACGTAATATACGTAAAATGTATTTAAGATAGATGGATTTACAAATTTTAGCAATTAAAATTGGATCAGATACTCCTATATTAAAAAAGACGTAAGGCATCTAGGTTTCATTTGAAAATTCACGCAATATACGTAAAATATATTTAAGATAGATGGATTTACAAATTTTAGCAATGAAAATTGGATCAGAGACCCCTGTATTAATAAAGACGTAAGGCATCTAGGTTTCGTTCGAAAATATATGTAATATACGTAAAATTTAGGTAAGATAGATGAATTCCTAAATTTTAGCAATTAAAATTGGATCAGACACTCCTATATTAAAAATGACAAGGTATCTATGTTTTGTTCGAAAATATACGTAATATATGTAAAATATATGTAAGCTAGATGGATTCCCAAATTTTCCAAATTAAAATTGATCCACACACTATTTTTTCTTACATTAAAAAAGACATAAGGCCTTTAATCGATTCATCAGATTCATCTAATCATTCATTCATTCATATATTTCGATAAGAAATATACTACAAAATGATTTCAATGGAATTCAACTTTAAAATATCTCATAGAAAAATAAACCTTAAAATATTTTCAATAAACACTGAGCTTCATAATAGACCTTTAAATTTATTTAATGCAATTATGTTTCAAAAGTTATCAATAAAAAATAAACTCCAAAATATTTCTAAAAAATAGACCTCGAAATATTCCATGTAAAAAAAAAGACTCTGAAGTATCCCTCTAAAAATGGACGTCAAATATTCCATGGAAAAAACAGACTCTAAAATATCCCTATAAAAATGGATCTCAAAATATTCCATATAAAAAATAAACTCCAAAATATCCCTATAAAAATGAATTCCAAATTATCTCTAAAAAAATGGTCTCCAAATTATCCCTATAAAAAATGGACCACGAAATATTCCTAATAAAAAATAAACTCCAAAAAAATATAAATGAATTTCAAAATGTCCCTAAAAAAATTAGACTCGTGAATATTCATATTAAAAATAGGGCCATGACAATTTTTTCAATTTTTTTTTCCCTTCAAATAAAAAAAAAGTCTTCCACTCTCTCATTACTTTTTCTTCTACGACGGAAGTGACGAGTACAGCGTTAAGAGAAACAGTTACGATGCGCCACGGTAATACGTAGCAGTAAAAAAATAAATATTTTAGGGACGAAAATGTCAAAGGGCCGAGAATGAGATACTCGTCGAAAGAAAATGCATCCAAGGTATTAATTCTCCTTGGAGCTAAATAAATGGCATATTTGCTTTGGGCTGGAGAAACTCCAGTCCTGGAAATTTCTTTTCCCTTTTCTTCCAACCCCCTCTGCCCTCACACATTTTTTTTCCCTCCTCGTCCAAAGGCTGCGGTTTGTCGGAGAGGTAGAGAAGGAGATTCAGCCTTTTAGGGTGTAGAGAGTGGTTTCCTTCGCGGTTACCACGGTCTTGTAATTCGCTCGTTGGCTTCCTCTCGTCTTCAAAGCACTCGCCCTTTTTTCCTCCGGGAATCGAATTATTTTAAATTATCACTAAGTTAATTTTTTTTTTCATTTTTTTTTTCATTTATTTTTCGTTCACCGTCGAGAAAATGAAAAATATCCCTCAATAATATATACAAATACATATGGTTGAAATGAAGAAAAAAAATATCGATAAAAATATAGACGATGGTGTTATTTGCAACGAAAATAATGATTTAGTCGAAAAAAGTGGCGTTGAACGCTGGCAAATTTACGACTGAATATAAGTGAAAAGCCGAAATTCATTCCGGGCCAGAGAAATATCATTCGTCGTGCAAATCCGTCTCAAACACGTGCACGTATATGCACGGAGCTCCGGCAATAAGCTGCCACTTCATCCTCAGATTAGTCTCGCTCTAAAAAGCGAGACTGCCTTCGTCACTTCCGGCGCACTGGATTCTCCAGCCGTGAAAGGTTCCCCGGGTGCCACCGAGAACTTGGCACCGTCGACGCTCGGGGGACAAAAAATTTTTCGAGCTGAAATTATTGAGACCAAAAAATTTGAATTTTTTTCAAATTTTTAACAATTTTTTGAAAAAATAATAATAATTTTGAGTTGTGAGACATCTAGTGGTATTTTTTGAGATTTTTTGCTTCGGAGTTTTGGGAGAAAAATTTATATTGGGATCTATTTTATGGACTGTCCTACGAGAATTACATGTAGAACGGTTTGAAGATTTTTGGGAGAATATTGGGCAAAATATGAGCTTTTTTACACTTTGGGATATATGGAATGATTTTAGACTCTGAGCTCTGGGGACAACAAATTTTTCGAGCTGAAATTATTGGGATAAAAAAATTTGCATTTTTAACAATTTTTTGAAAAAATAATAATTTTGAGTGGTGAGACATCTAGTGGTATTTTTTGAGATTTTTTGCTTCGGAGTTTTGGGAGAAAAATTTATATCGGGATCTATTTTATGGACTGTCTTACGAGAATTACATGTAGAAAGGTTTGAATATTTTTGGGAGAATATTGGGCAAAATATGAGCTTTTTTAGACTTTGGGATATTTGGAATGATTTTAGACTCTGAGCTCCGGGTACAACAAATTTTTCGAGCTGAAATTATTGGGATAAAAAAATTTGCATTTTTAACAATTTTTTGAAAAAATAATAATTTTGAGTGGTGAGACATCTAATGGTATTTTTGAGATTTTTTGCTTCGGAGTTTTGGAAGAAAAATTTATATTGGGATCTATTTTATGGACTGTCCTACGAGAATTACATGTAGAAAGGTTTGAAGATTTATGGAACAATATTGGGCAAAATATGAGCTTTTTTAGACTTTAGGATATTCACGATGATTTTAGACTCTCAGCTATTCGAATAGAATTTAATTGAGACGGTATGTTTAAGAAGATTTTGAACTTAGGGATGATAAAATAATGATGCATATGACTTTGAGTTTTTGGACGATATTTAATTGGATTAAAGTCCTTGTAGTAGACATCTTTGGGCTGGATTAAGTTGGAGATTTCAGTGACGATCTTTCGAACTAATTTTCATTTCTTTTGGTTTTTCCTGGAAACGAGATGCGAGCTGAATTTGACGCAGCATGTTAAACGAAAGGATCGCCAGGTACAGTAGTTCGCAATTATTCTCGTCAGGTTTTGAAACGTGGCGAGCTTGTTAGATCACATAGCGGAAAGAGAAGAAGGCCGCGGTGTCACGTTCATCTCGTCCCAGCCACCGGAGGAATAACGCGATAATGGATTTCCCGCGAACTTGGCTCGTCTCATTCGCGATGCTAATCGCCTCCTTCGAGTATGAAAATTTTCTTCAACCAACTTCCTGACGTAATTAGTTCATTTAATGGCCAATCGCCTCTGTTGTTTCAACGTCTGTTCTCGAAACGTTCCTCGGATGAGCAAACATTCAACTTACGAAGTACAATACTTTTTCTTTAAAAACGTGTGCAGATTTTCCAGCTGGATAATTTCATGAAAAATAAACGTCCAGCTGGGAAAATATATGAAAATTGTCCAGTAAGATATGATACGTGGAAAATGTCCAATTGAAAAAATGTATGAAGATTTTCCAGTTGGAAAACAGAATGAAGATTTTCCAGTTGGAAAACTGAATAAAGATTTTCCAGTTTGAAAACTGCATAAACATTTTCCAGTTTGAAAACTGCATAAACATTTTCCATTTGGAAAACTAAATGAATATTTTCCAGTTGGAAAACTGAATGAAGATTTTCCAGTTGGAAAACTGTACAAACATTTTCCAGTTGGAAAACTGCACAAACCTTTTCCAGTTGGAAAACTGCACAAACATTTTCCAGTTGGAAAATTGTATAACAACTTTTCTAACTTAAAAACTGAAAATTTTCCAGTTGGAAAACTGTATGAAAATTTTCCAATTGAATGACTGTACAAAGATTTTCCGGTTGAAAGATCGTATGAAGAATTTTCCGATTGGAAAGCTTGATCTGCAATTTTTAACAAAATTTCTAAAGATTTTTCCAGCTGAAAATGAAAAATTTCGTGAAAAATCGTACAAGTTGTGAATCGAAGAGTAACAAATTTTCCATAGGATTGTGATTTATCGAAGCTTCTTTCAAAAGAACATCTGGATGATTGTTTGAAGATTTTTCAGGAGGAAGATTGGAATTTTCGGAAGATTGTCTATCTGGATTCCAGAGGCCCGGGAGGTAAGAATGAATGGGCGAGGTCTGACAACACTGTTTGGTCGGAATAGATTCGGCAACCTCGGCATCCCCTCGGTAGCTTTCCCGCTCTCGACTCCACGCGTACAAAACCCAACCCTTGAATGTCAACCCGCATCTGCATAGTCGAACCCTCTACATTGCCTACTATTAACTCAAGAGTATCTCCCTTCTCCCTCTCGCCATCTTTTCATCCCTCAACTACTCCGCAATTTCTCCATTCCACGTCTCCCTTACTCAGCCCCGGAAAAAAACGTCTCCGTCATTCTCGTGAGAATCTCGAATTAATCATAATTTTTCACGAGTCAGCAATCCAAGTTAATTATTTTCATTAATTGCTTGTCATTAATTTTATAAATTATTGCCAATCGCAAAATTATAAATAATCATCCACCAATTTCTTCTTTTCATTTAATAGTTTTGTGTAGTCACCTGTCAATTAATGATTTTCGATTATCGATAATCAATTTTCAATGATCAAGTATGGAGTTGATTACGAATAGCCAATCAATCATTAATTATCAATGGTCAGTAATTTATTGTCAATTATTAAGGTTTAATTGGTAAATATTGAAAGCTAATTGTCAATGATTGATTATTGATGGTCCATGATTGATTATTGATTGTCTATGATTGATTATCAATTGTCAATGATTGATTTTTCAATATTTTCAATGATTGATTATTAATGGGCAGCAATTGATTATCGATTGGCAATAATTTACTATCAATTGTTAATTATTGATAATCAATATTGTCAACGAATGATTATCGATTGCCAATGATTGATTATCGATTATCAATGATTGTTTATCAATAATCAATAGTCCATTATCAATATTCCAATTGCAAATTGTCGATTTTAAATCACCAATTGTCCATCCCTACTGAAAAATGACGGGGTTCTATTTTACAAACTCAATGTCTAGTTTATATTTGCGTGAAAATTGGATAAAACGCGCCGGATGAATTTTCCGGGTTTCAATGCCGAGTTTACAGGTCCGGGTTTCCGTAATGCGGCGAATATGAGAGGGAAAATGCTCCCTCGTAGAATATCGGGCAATATAATGGGACGAGCGGGCAAACGACACGCGGAATTACCAAAGTTTCCATCCAACGCCCGCATGTATTATTCTCGCAAATTAGCAAAGGACTTATCGACCGATGGTAAATTTTAGCCCCTTCCTTCCAACCAACCGAAAAGCCTCTATCAACGATCGCCATAATGGAGTAGTGTCTGGATTGCTTCCGATCAGAGAATTACCTCCGATCCGCTTCTCAATTCTCGTCTGCAACACCTTTCGCATCCCCAAAAAAATTTCACCCTTCCCTCCCTCTCTTTTTACTTTTCATCCAAAAAACAATTATTCGTTATTTCAGCAAAACAAGGTTTTTTTTTCAATTTAATCAACATTAATAAATATTTATCAAAAATTTTCATTACAATATTAATTTGTTGAAGTTTTACAATAATATCAATTTTTTCACTTCTGAATAAAAAGTGTGTGTTTTAAGAGAAAAACATATTCACATGTTTATTTTTTATAACAAATGACAAAAAAATAACGTTTTGGGTATTTTATGGTAATATTAATTTGTCAGCTTTTGAAAAAAAAAATACTATCAATTTCGTGTGTGACGATTAAGAATAAAATTTTGGGAGGTAAACATCAATTTTGTTTTAGGGTGAGTTTTCAGACGTTTCTATTCGAGAAGGGGGCTCGATTTATAGCGAAGCTGCCTGTCACGTTGCCTGCCAGGTGAAGGCATTGGAGTTGATGTTGATAAACGCGAGTGCGCACCAAAGTGCCAGGATAAAAGATCGTTCAGGAAAATCTCAAGTAAGGGTTCACTGGACTTCAATGTATCGTAAAAAATATCGTTACCACTGAAAAAAAGCTCCAAATATTTCACAAGCTCCCACAGAGTGACGGACTTTCATTTCGAGATATTTTTAATAATTTGAATTATTGTGTAATATTTCTGAAGCCAAGAAAAATTATTTGGAGAGCTTTTTCGTCGAGCTTTTTTGCAGAACGAGCCATGGAAAAAATTGCACGAGGCTCTGAAAGATTTTTAATTATGGTTTTAAGATCCGGAAAAGCATGGAACAGTGGAAACCTTTTTTCTTTTCTTGGCAAGCCCCTAATATTTTTTTCAGTAGAAAAAGAGAGCTTTTTCATGGTCAGACGTGTGGCCAAATGTTTATCATTTCCCATTTGGTTCTGTGACTTTTCATCTTCGAATAATAAGTGAAAATCGAAGGTGGGTCGAGGGGTCGGGGGTTGTGAGAGACGGAAAAAGGAAAAGAAAGAAAAAGCGTAGCTCATTCCGGCGTAATCATTAAGGGTTCGACAAATTGGACATTCGGGATGGGCTTTTGTGTAACCGAGCGGAAATCCTTTGCTTTTCATCCCCCTCGCCGCTCATTCCAAGTTTCTCCGTTTGCCCGGCCAATTTGTGTCATCGAAAAATAAACGCTCGATCAATGACTCGTGCGATGCATGAGAGAAGAAAATCAATGTTTTCTCTCTGCTCGCTTCGTCTCGCTTCCGTCTCCATCGAATTGATTTCGTCTCTCGATTCCACTCAAACTTTTTTTAAACAATCACGAAGCTTTTGATCTTTTCGACGAAAAGCTCGAGCTTGCGACAATGTGTACCGAAATCATCGAATTTGGAAGTTTGTCGCGGTTTGCGCTTGCAAGCTTCTCTATTTTTAAAAATCAAGAGCTTGCACAAAGTTTTTATACCCTTAAGAAGCTGAAACTCCAGAATTTTTGCGAAAGCTCATATTTGTCAGCTTTTATCACAGTTATTCCGAGCTTGCAAGCCAAATCTACGATAAAAAGCTATAATATAGTGAAATTCAAGAAAATTTTCTCGAGCTTTAAATCTTTTCTGTCAAAAAATTCTAACTTGCCACATTTTTGGCAAAAAGCTAAGGTTTCAACATTTTCTGCCCAATATAACCGAGTCCCAAACTGAGACTTGGCCCTAGGACGGGCCAAGCTTGGAAGTTCTGTAACTAAACGCTGTAAAGCTTTCGAGCTTTCGTACACCATCTTTATCGAGTTTTTTAAAAAAAAAACTTCAACTCGTAAAAAATGCAAAAAATCTGCACCTTCGCATTCTAATTTTTTTAAAAATCTTTTTATCTTCGTTTCCCCCTTCCACCTTCTTCCTCCCTCCGGAGATATTCGTTCACCATTTCTCAGGCACCGAGAAAAAAATCTGGCGAATTTATCTTCTTCATTTCTGTATTTTTTAGCTCGAGGAGGACGAGCGAATGGGGGGAGGGAGGGACGAGGAATAAGGCGAGGGAAAAATTTGTGGGGTGAGCGTCGAATGCTCGAGCTTTTTTTTATCGAGACTGATGACAAAAAGGTTTGATGGGGACTGGAAGGAAGAGAAGTGGAGGAAAATTGGCTGGACGAGTGACTGAGACAGAGAGAGAGAGACAGAGAGAGAGTTGGTGAAAAAAAAACGAAAAAACAGAGGAGCGAGAAAAAAAAGTGCAAAAAAATGGGAAGGTCCTTTGATTGATATCGTGTACGTGACGTCGCAAGCTCTCGTCGTATCTAACGAGAAAATTTGTTATTTTTGTCTCGAATCTTGCCTGCTCTGTCCTCTTCCCCCCCTCCCCTCGCCCCCTTCTCTGATTTTCTCACCCCAGAGCCGAATTCCATCCACGTCGAGTGTCATCGATAGTCATTCTGCAAACAGTGAAACACGCGTCAGCCTGTGTACCGGGGAGGGCAGAGTCAGGAGCCAAAACACGCGACGAGAGAAAAGCACGAAACGCGAGAGCGAGAGGGAGAGACGAAGAAGCGAGGGAGAGACAGAATTGAGCGATCATTCCGTATATATAAGTTTGTTGTCTCGCGATTTTCCCGATAACGAGGACATGATCGTTTTCGGAGCTTTATTCGTACCCCGGATCCTTTTTTTTCATCATATACATATATGATGTTTGATTTTTTCGAGCTTTTTTTTCTATTTTTAATTATTCGTCATTAAGGAAATTTGGACAACGAGGGCTTCCGGAGATCAAAAACTCCGAGCTTTCAAAATATCATTGAGCTTTCGAGGAGATTTTTCCCAAAGCTCTTTCGAAAGATTTTTTGAGCTTTGAACTTTTTAAAATTTATATTCAACATGCTTGAATTTGCAAAATATGTATATCCTGAACTTTCGACCACTAACATTCTGTCCCTTACTTTAATTGAGCTTTTTAACCTTCAACCTTTCAAAGCTTTTTTTAAATCCGATAACGAGGACATTATCGTTTTCGGAGCTTTATTCGTAGCCCGGATCCTTTTTTTCCATCATATACATATATAATGTCTGATTTTTCGAGCTTTTTCCTTTTTTTAATTATTCGTCATTAAGGAAATTTGGACAACGAGGGCTTCCGGAGATCAAAAGCTTGGAGCTTTTGAGGAGCTTGTTCCCAAAGCTCTTTCGAAAGCTTTCTTGAGCTCTGAACTTTTTAAAATTTATATTCAATATACTCGAATTTCCAAAATATGTGTATCTGATCCTGAACTTTCGACCACTAAAATTCTGTCCCTTACTTTCATTGAGCTTTTTAACCTTCAACCTTCCAAAGCTTTTTTAAATCCTTTTTTTTAATGATGAAGCGTTTCAATACCTCCTAGACTTTTTTGCGATTCGAGCTTTTTGATATATCTGATACGACGTTGCATATTTCTCCTCGATTATATTTCGTTTTTTATCGAATAACAATTGTGCAATTGAAATCGAATTATTCGTGCGCGAGTAATTAATAAAAGTTTCAACGCAGCCGGATGGAAGTCTCGGTTGAGGGAAAACTTTAAAAGTACAATCGATAATGATGAAAGAGAGAAAAGCTGCTCGGATGTCAGCTCGGTAATGTACAATTTGTTTTCAAACGATTGTCCGGGCAATGATTTCAATGGTTTAAATTGAAACAATTGCGTTATGTATTACCCAACAATGCGAATACGACGGCATTGTAGACGACGACGACGACGACCACGAGGACTTCTGTACGTGTCTCGTTGCGATCGATGAACGCCTGAATAAGCCCATTCAAAAGCCTCCCCTATTCATTGCATATTATAATTGCAAGGTTATTATTTATCCACAAGTATCGTTCGTCGTATTCGATGAATTTTGACAAATATATGTATATTCGTTGATTATTGATTTATCGGGATGGAACAACGAGCTTTAGACTCGAAAAGCTCTCTGTCTGGACCTTCGATTACGTATTCTTAACAATTATTTTTCGTCCCACTGGACTAAGCTTTTTACGAGCTTTCTTCAATTTTGGGAAATAAGATCTCGAGCTTTTGGAATCTTGGTGCTTCGCGCACTGTATTAAGAAAAATTCAAAAAAATTATGCAAGCGTCAGTTTTTTGGCTTGTTTAATGTAAATTTTTGGTCTTTGTTCTGCATAATTATCATTTTCGTTATCTGCAGAAAATTTCCGATCAAATAGGCTCTTAAAATCGAATAAAAAATTAAAAAAAAAAAATTTGTGAATTCTTACAGGGATCGTACTGGGTCTGGCAGACCCATGAAAATTTGAATGAGCGATATCTTTCCTTTTTCTTGACCAAATCAACTTTATTAGGGGTGTTTTTTAATGATTTTTGCAAATCGAAGCGAATGGCGATGGAATTATGTCATTTCATCAATTAAAAAAATATATATGACCCCTTGAAGATTTTTGAAAAAATGGAAATACCTTCAAAATTTTGCAAAATTTTTTGATTTTTTTACTTTCGATTTCAAGACCTTATTCGATCGGAAATTTTCTGTAGATAACGAAAATGCTACTTATTTGGGGCGCAATTCAAGAATTCATATTGAAAAATTGAAAAAAACTGATTTAAAAATCAGTTTCTGGCTTGTTCCATTTTTGATAAATTCGAAATCTTTCTCAAACGTCTCAATAAACATAAAAATTTATATAATTCACAAAAGTTATAATTTCGTATCGATTATTCAATTGACAAAATAAAATATATAGTAATAATAACAACAATGATCCAAGAATGAAAAAAGTGTGTGTCAGGTTGTAATTTTTGGATATTTCGTACCTCCGGGCTATTTCCTATTTTCTATCTCTCTTTTTCTCACAATTTACGTATCGTTTTTTCCCTTGTGGTACTCTTTTTTGCTCTCGCTCACTCGCACGGTCCGAATCGATTGGCGATAGGGAGGAAACGAATAAAGGGAGGGGGGGAGAGGCAGGAACGGGAATTTCTCCGGTCCTTTCACAGGAACGCCCACGTAGAGCCAAAAATGAGTGAACGTGGAATCTAAGCAAATGAGAAAGCTCGGTAGGTGCGGGAAAGAGAAGAAAAAAAATGTAAAGGGTGAAAGAAGTTGAAAAAATATTTGAAAAAAAAAACGAGAAGAAAGAGAAAAAGTGCAGAAAAAATAGGGGATGAAAAACGAAGAGAGAGAGAGAGAGAGAGAGAGAGAGAGAAGAAAAGAAAGAAAATGGGAAAGAATTCGAAGAGGAAGAGAGAGGGAGAAAAGTTTCGACACACGCAAGCTCAAAAGTTTTCCTTTCCATCGTACGTTCGGATTTTCCTCAGCCGGACGAAAAGTCCGGGTGGTAATCGAGAAAATATTCCATCGTTGTATTTTCTCAGCCTCGGGAACATCACTGATGTTGACGCTTTGTGACCGATATTAATTTTTCTTTTTTTTCTTTTTCAAAAAAAAAAATCGAAGGGATTCGATCAAAAAATTTTTTTTTCCTTCTGGAATGTTCCATGTGGCATTCTTCTCGGACGATAATCAAGTTAAGTGACCGTGACCGATACTCCGTGATGCGATATGGCAATTAGCAGTAGAAATGGATTAGCTCTTACGTCTTTGTCCCTAATCTGCGCACGTGTAGACTCTCGTCAATGAGAATTCTTCATCGATTATGGGGGTGTTAGGGACATTGCAATTCCATTTGTACAACTTTCCTTTTTTTTAGTATTTCGCTTTTCTACTTTCAATTTTCCATTTTCCTTGGTCATTTTTCGATTTACTTTCGGTCACTTTTCTTTTACCATTTTTTCCATTCATGTTTTCCATTATTTGTCTCTGATTCTCCATACATTTTTCATAATCTGTCTTCCATTTTCCATTATCTATTATTCCATTTTCTATTTTTTCATTTTCCATTCTTCAATTTCCACTCTCTATATTCTATTTTCCATGATCGATTTTCCATTATCTATTGATCTATTTAATATTTTTCATTCTTCCACTCTTTATATACTATTTTCCATTATCGATTTTCAATTTCCATTATTCCATTTTCTATTTTATCATTTTCCATCATCCATTATTCCATTATCCATTCATCGATTTCCGTTATCTTTTATCTATTCAATCATTTTCCATTATTCATTATTCCATTGTCTATATATTCAAACATTCTCCATCATAGAACTTTCTATTCAATCATCTTCCATTATTCCATTATCTATCAATCGATTTCCATTTTCCATTATCTATTATTTTATTTTCTATTTTTCCACTTTCCATTCTTCAATTTCCACTCTATATTTTATTTTCCATTATCTATTGATCCATTTTCTATTTTTCATTCTTCCACTCTTTATATACTATTTTCCACGATCGATTTTCCATTTTCTATTATTCCATTTTCTATTTTATTATTTTCCATCATCCATTATTCCATTATCCATCCATCGATTTCCGTTATCCATTATCTATTCAATCATTTTCCATTATTCATTACTCCATTGTCTATTCAAACATTCTTCATCATAGAACTTTCTATTAAATCATTTTCCATTATTCCATTATCTATCAATCGATTTCCATTTTCCATCATTCCATTACCATTTTTCATGGTCTATTCGACGATTTTCATTTTCCATTTGAATTTTCCATTCGTCTCGTGCATATCTGGTGATTCGTAGTTCCAAACTAAAAATTGTCAATTCCTGAGGGATTTGGGGGTGAGGGGGGAGGGGGGAGTCGACCCTGCCAGGAATGTCTTTGAACAGGTAATAAAATAGGGATTCTTTATTAGGGCTCGAAGGGAATGAGAGAGAAAGGAGTAATTCCTCGATGAGAGAAGGCAAGAAACATGGGGTGATATGAGGGGAAGGGGGTGTAAGAGAGAGAGAGAGAGGGAGAGGATACGAGGGTAGAAAAGAGGCTCTCGCATAGCAAGCAAACTCGAAGAGCCTCAACTTCTGATATTGATCCGTCCAACACGCGGCCAGATAGAAAGCCTCTTCGTTCTCCCTCTCTTTCCCCCTTCCCCCTTTCCAGCATCCCTCCACCCCCCAGAGCGCCAACCCATCCCCTTTCCCCTCTGAGTGCTCGATCGAGCTTTCCTTTCCTTCTTTTCCTACTTTACTCTTCCCTTTTGACAATATCCAAGCATCCCTTGGCATCCTTCAACCCCTAAAACTCTTTTGCCACCCCCTAACCCCGTCTGGCCCTTTTCTTCCCTGCGTGAGATCCCATTTGACCCCCCCCCTTCTCTCACCCCGCGATTTTTACATATCAATATGTCAATTTAGGTGTCAAACTCTTTTAATGCAAAATTAACTACTTTTTAAATCGTTTTAGTTATTTCGTTTATTTTTTTTTGTTATCTCATTGTTAGTTGTATTTATATTAGGGGTGGTTTTTTATGAAATGTTTTTTGTGAAAAATGTTCGATTATTATTGTTGGATGAATTATTATTGATATTGTTGTCGTTGCTATTTTTAACCCCTGTGGAAAAAAAAATGGTCGCCAGCAAAAATGCTCGTCATAACGTTTTTAACGACGGTTATTATTCATGCGAATGTGGGCTATAAAATCACGAATGCATGCAACCCTCTGTAATGCCAACGGAATGAGTTCCGGGCCAAAAATTTTTCGCCATTCTCTCCCCGATCGTTTCGCCATTATTTTATCACGCTTGCGTCCAATTATTTGGAATTTTTTTATGAAAAATTACTTTTTTTTAGATGATTTTTTTTTAATGGAAAAATGAATTGCACGAGTGAGTGAAAGAAAATTGCTGGGAATTTTTCATCGTGAATTCGTTCACTATCTTTTGTCCATGAAATTAATCATATGGTATATCATTCATGGAGAATATTTTTTATGCAATCATTTATTTAAAAATAATAAAATTAGGTTGGATTTTTTTTATTAACATTTATTGACAAGATATATTTAAAGTATGGGATTAGTGGAATTAATTTTTATCTCTTTTTGGATTTAAGATTGAGCAATTAATTTTGAAATTTTCGATTGAATTCAGTTTTCGGAAAATTTTTTTTGGTGACCTTTTTTATTGATCTTTGAATTGTCATTGGATCGAATAGGTTTTCGCGCCAAGCGTTTGGTTTCCCAGGCTGACGAGAATTAATACGTAATTAGCGAGAAATACGTCAATCTTCCAACCACGAAACCTGAGAATTGTTTCCATTGCCATTCTGGCAGGGTGACAAATTTTACGTGAATTATTTTTCGATCCAGACGAAAATAAAAGATGAATGACAAAAATTATCTATGGCAGATGAAATTGCCGAAATGTTTTTCTTTCTTGCTTTCTTTGCATTTTCTAATTTTCATCAATGATTTTTTTTTTAATTTTTCTCTAAATTTTTCCATTTTCCATTTCTCATTATTTGCCTATTTACATTTTCTCCATTTTCCATCAATCGATTTTTCCATTTTCCTCTCACTTTTTTTACTTTTCATTATTTTCCCATTTTCCGTTTTCCATCAATGAATTTTTTTTAATTTTCTCACAACTTTTTTTTTTTAATTTCACCGTTTCCCATTATTTTCCCATTTTTCATGAATAGGTTCTTTCCATTTTCCAGTCATGATTTTTCCATTTTTCCTGCTCTCCGTTACTTGTCCATTTTCACTGATTAATCCCAAAGTAAAATTTTCATTAAAATAAAAAAAAACCCCCTCTCCGCACAAAATTCCCAATCCCCCGAGAAAAAATAATTTCACGCCTCCCGGCGCAGAAACGAGTTACACTCGAGAGAAAAAAAAAAGAGAGAGAGAAAAGAGAAAACGGTGCACCCATGTTCCGGACGTAAGAAGGCTGAGCCCTTTGAAAATTCTGGAACAAAAATGTTCCTTGTAGCTTATTTTTCAAAAAGAAAAATAAGGTGAAAGAGAAACAGCGATTCGAAGAGTGTGCTAGTACGATAAGAAAAACTCGCTTTTTTAACAAAAAAAAGGGGTGGAGGGGGGGAAGATCAAGTAGAGAAAAATTTTAAATCTCCCTCTCTCTTTAAAAAAAAAGACGTAAGAATTCCCTCGACAGTGCTCATAAATCAAGGATGCGTCCGGGATGAGGGGAAGCAAAGTTTGACGTTAATCCAACGCGAGGACCGTGGAAAAGTCCGGACTATAAAAGGCTTCTTCCACTTGCCAGCCCAAAAGTAATCCGAAGCAAAGACTTTTCATCCCCCCCGGTTGCAATAATCTTGACGAGAGCCCCCGCGCAATTAGACTACAATTTCTGTCTCCCGTTTCTCCGACTTTCATCATTTTTTCATCACTCTTTCACCCATTATTTATATATTTTTTTTACCATTTTATTTAACATCAAATTATTTTTAACCAATAAGTTTTTCGTTTTTATTCTCATTTTATGGTACTCTTTTTCTAAAATTCTTTTTCCAATTGACGATTTTTTCTCAATTTTTTTATATAAAATTATAATTTGGTCAAATTTACAATTTAAAATTTAAAATTTAAAAGAAATTTGGTAAAATTTCTTTCTAGCAAACATTTTTTTATTACTATTTTCGTTGGTGATATCCTCTGGTAACTTTTTTTAGTGGTAATATTTTTAGTGACAATTTCTCTATTGACAATTTTATTTGGTGATAATTTTTTTATCACCGAGTGCCTTCGTGCAATTAGACTACAATTTCTGTCTCCCGTTTCTCCGACTTCCATCATTTTTTCATCACTCTTTCACTCATTATTTATATTTTTTTTTACCATTTTATTTAACATCAAATTATTTTTAACCAATAAGTTTTTCATTTTTATTCTCATTTTATGGTATTTTTTTCCAATTGACGATTTTTCTCAATTTTTTTATATAAAATTATATTGGCAAAATTTCTTTCTAGCGAACATTTTTTAATTACTGTTTTCGTTGGTGATGTCCTCTGGTAACTTTTTTTAAGTGGTAATTCTGTTAGCGACAATTTTTCTATTGACAATTTTATTTGGTGGCAACTTTTTAATAACATTTCTGTTGTTTTTGACAACATTTTTTTCGATATTTCATTCTCAGCGAAATTCGATAAATTGATAATTACTTCGTGGCAATTTTTAACGTCTGTCTAAAAATATTGTTTCTCTCCCATTGAGAAATGCCCAGACGAAAAATTTCGTGGAGAAAGTTGAGAATGGTTTTTTAATCAGCGACCGATGTCTGGAGATGAATCTTAATTGATCGTGCGACAAAAAAAAAGTGGAGACGAAGAGCATGGCGAGGGCAAAGTTGAGAAAAAAGAGAGAGAGAGAGAGAGAGAGAGAGAGAGAGAGAAAAGAGATAAATTTGTTACACGATGTGTACACGAGTCTGGCTAAGAAATTAAGGCGTTTCTCCCCCCTTGGAAATCACCTTGTTCGAGTTATCGAGAAGGAGAGAGAGAAGGGAATAAAAAGAGAGAGAGAGAGAGAGAGAAACGACTATCGATCTCTCGCTTGTACGAGGGAGCAGAAGAAGAAGAAGAAGCGAAGGAAAGAAAAAAAAAGCCAAGTGTATCCCCTCGAGCACGCCTACGAATATAAACCCCGAGACACACTCTCGTACTCGTAAATCTTTTGTACCTTCTTGTAAAAACTAATGGGTCCTGCACGCGAAAAACAAAATTATATACACGAACTGAAATATTTTTTTATTAAAAATTCACTCGTTAATTCACTTACAATGTAAATATATAGTATACACTATTATCCAATTAAATATTTACTTAAAATACGATCTATTATTTCGTTAATCGTTTATTTTATATCTATACCTATACCATTTGTTTAATTAATTAAAATAAACAGTAATAAAAAATAAATTATATATGTATTTAGTATTTTTTAAGCTTTATTTTATTAATACACAATTTATGCAATAAATTTTATAAATACATATGTATAAATTAATTGTCTATTTACAGATAATTTATACTTCGTATTGATAACAAGTTATAAATAAATGTAAACAGGCATATATATGGCATAGTGAATTATTTATATATTCATTAACTGTTTAATCAATTAATTAAATAATTAAGTATCAATTAATTAAAAAGTAGAGTCCTGGAAGTACAACATATTGTACAAATAATTAAATATCTATTTATTGTACATATTTATATTTATATTGTTTATCATGAAAATTCAAATACCCTTTATTACGATATTTTTATATATCATTTTATCGAGTATTTTGTAGTATGCTATTTTGTCGTAAAAACAAAAATCATCGATAAAAGGAGCACATAAAAAAGAATTAATGACTTTAATTATAATTTTAGCAATAAAATGTTCAATTTGACGATTAATGATCCATTTGTTGATTAGTTGGGTCCTAAGAGGGGAGGAAAAACGAGGGGAGGAAAAACGAGGGGATAATGAAATTGGAATATCTGACGCATAGTTCGTAACATGGTGGCTGATAGGACGTGAGTTATGAGCACGAAGAGACAACGAGTCGTTCTGTATATGGTAACGCATTCGCAGGGCCGAGTCGAGGACGCGTCTGGGCTGGACAGCTCGAAATTGTGCTCCTAATAATCCCACGTGGCGAATACGAATGGCGAATTGTTTTTAATCGTCCTCGAAAAACATTTACATACTGGAGCAATTCACGAAAAAAAACCAAAAATTCAAAAATTTTCTTTTTCCTTCCATCTTTCACATTCAAAATAATTTGGGACTATTTTTTTTGTATTCTTCAGTTCTTTCACACTTTTTTTTGTATCTAATACGAGAAATTTTTTTTAAATTTTTCTTATCTATCTTTTACGAAAATGGTTGGTGGACGTTTTGAAAAATATTTTCGAAATTCAATTTTTTTTTCAAATTGAGTGAAAGAACTCTTTTGGATACTTTTTTGGGTCCATTTTCCGTACGAAAACGCTGTATGGGTTGATTTTTTTCAAAATTCAATTTTTTTTTTCAAATTGAGTGAAAAAACTCTTTTGGATGCTTTTTTGGGTCCATTTTCTTACGAAAACGCTGTATGGGTTGACTTTTTTCAAAATTCAATTTTTTTTCTTTGGAAATTATTAGACTGCCGTGCAGAAACAAATTTCATGTCTTCGTATCTTTTTCGAAAGCTCTTCGCCTCGATTTTTCCCCTTTTTAGGGTTAGAAGTAAAAGATTGAAGTGGGTGTGTCCAGGACAATGAATCAGAGCAACCGGTACTCCTGTCCCCGATACGCAATCCCGTTTTGCCACGGGGGCGGAGAAGGTTAAAAGAAAAAAGAATAAAAGGGCGAGAACTTTAGTGGAAAGGCAAACGGATAGTCTACATTTTTTTTGCTCACTATATCTCTCGTGCACTAAATTTTTATCATTCTTTGTTTCATTTTGTTTCAATTTGTTTCATTACAATTTCAATTTCTTCCATTTGTTGAAACTGTTTTCAAGGAGAAGTGGCAAGAAATTTTCTTATTTTCTTAAAAAAAACAAAAAATTCTTCATTATTATTGTTATTATAATCGTTATCGTTATCGTAATTTTGTTCTTTTTTTTTCGAGAAGCTCACACCCTCGGGAGATTGTGTTTCTTATTCTTTCATTTTTTTTTATTCCCAAGTATTTTTCATTCCAGGATTTCGAGCTTTTTCCCCCTCCACGAGGCACTGTCGCTCTTTTTTTCCCAGGCTCCGGGAGCCGCCATTTCGCAAAGTCACCCGAGACATCGATAAAATGGACGGGGTGAACGTCTCGCGCGCCACTCACCCACACGTGCCGCGATATTTCTCGTGCAACGCTCCGGGCATTCTCAGCCCCTCGCCCCGGTACACGAGCGCCTCTTCGAAAATACAAGAAACTGGAAATCGGTAGGAAAATGTAGATAAAACAAAGCTTTTTTGCCATTTCCTTAATTTCCCATGAAAATGGTATTTTTCGTTTTTCCAATGAATATGTTTTCCATTTTCCAATTTTTTCAATTAAAATGAAAAATGGAAAACAGTAGTATTTTCCATTGAAAAATAGAAAATGTCATTTATGGAAAATTGTATTTTATACAAGAAACTAGAAATCGGTAGGAAAATGTAGAAGAAACAAAGCTTTTTTGCCATTTCTTTAATTTCCCATGAAAAATGGTACATGAAAATGGTATTTTCTGTTTTTCCAATGAATATGTTTTTCATTTTCCAATTTTTTCAATTAAAATGAAAAATGGAAAACAGTAGTATTTTCCATTGGAAAATAGAAAATGTCCTTTATGAAAAATTGTATTTTACATAAGAAACTGGAAATCGGTAGGAAAATGTAGAAGAAACAAAGCTTTTTTGCCATTTATTTAATTTCCCATGAAAATGAAAAATGGTAGATGAAAATGGTATTTTCCGTTTTTTCCAATGAATATGTTGTCCATTTTTCAATTTTTTAAATTGAAATAAAAAAAAGGAAAACAGTATTTTCCACTGAAAAATAGAAAATTTCCTGTATGGAAAATGGTATTTTCCATTTATCTGAATGAAATCAGAATGTAAAATTGTATTTTCTATTTTTCCAGTGTTAGTTTTAAATGGTATTTCCAATTTTTCCAGTGAAAATGGAAAATGGAATTTCCAATTTTTCCAGTGAAAATGGAAAATGGCATTTCCCATTTTTCCAGCGAAAATGGAAAATGGTATTTCCCATTTCCAATGTTTTATTGTCAAATTTGTTTTCTATTTTTAATTATCTATTATCTGTTTCAATTTCCATTTTCTACTTCTATTTTCTATTACAATTTCCCGTTTTCTACTTGCATTTTCTACTTTTCATTTTAATTCTCAACTTGTATTTTTTATTTTCATTTTCCATTTTCATTTCCACTTTTCAACGTCTCGCAGCCTCGCAAAGTTTCAAAAAGAATAGACCAAAATATGACAGGTACGTTATTTCCTCTTTTTCATGCTGTCGAGTATTCCGGAAAAAAAACAAAAGCTCTTTTAGTTCTTTCCGGATTTGGAGGCTTGTCCTGGGCTAGAAAGGGAAAGAAGGAAAAACTACAGAGAGAATGGTGCGAGAGAGAAAACGAGTTAACGACGTGCCTTTTCTGGATGGAGGGGACGCAAGGACGTCGAGCCGAGGGACAATTTCGACCTGTGCTTTTTATCGTTCTGACCATAACTCGACTCTCGTAAGTGTTCTCTCTCATTTCTGTCTGTCTTGTTCTTGCTACGCCGAAGAGACGCTCGAATTTTCACCGAAGAAAAGATGAGCGTCTGATGGAAAAAAAAGACAGAAAGGTATACAGGAAAAACGAAAAATGGGAAAAGTAAAGAGACAGTGGAAAATTGACAGTAGAAAATGGAAAAATGTTAAAAGAAAATGGAAAAATTGAAAAATGGTGGGGAAAAAAATGAAAACATAAAGAATAGAAAATATTTTTTTGACGCCATTATGAAGAATCGTTGAAGATAATTTTTGAGTTTTCTCAAAAGTCCATTTTGTCTCACTTCGGAAGAGTCTACTTCCAGCCTGAGTTATTTCTCAGCTCTTAGGGAAAAGTGAAGGAAAAGTGGAAAATTGACAGTAGAAAATGGAAAAATGTTGAAAGAAAATGGAAAAATTGAAAAATTGTGGGGAAAAAAATGGAAACAAAGAATGGAAAATATTTTTTTGAGACCATTATTAAGGATCGTTAAAGATAATTTTTGAGTTTTCTCAAAAGTCCATTTTATCTCGCTCCGGAAGAGACTACTACCAGCCTGAGTTATTTCTTAGCTCTTAGGGAAAAGTAAAGGGAAAGTGGAAAATTGACAGTAGAAAATGGAAAAATGTTGAAAGAAAATGGAAAAATTGAAAAATTGTGGGGAAAAAAATGGAAACATAATGAATGGAAAATATTTTTTTGAGGCCATTATGAAGAATCGTTAAAGATAATTTTTGAGTTTTCTCAAAAGTCCATTTTGTCTCGCTTCGGAAGAGACTACTACCAGCCTGAGTTATTTCTTAGCTCTTTGGACAAAAGCCCCGAGGGTATATCTACGGAAAAAGTCTCCACGCTCGCTCTCGACTGCAGAGATTCTCCGTTTACGATTCCCCCGTGGGTATCTTTCATTCGCACCCTCGACGCCGACAAAAATGTATTTGTACGTCGTTTCTCCCTTTTTTTCATGAAAAGAGCGTGTCGGGAAACTATCCACTCGTAATCGAAGCTGGAATTCCACCAGTCAAGTTTAGACGTCAAAATATACAATTTTTATATTTTCCCTTTTCTTTTTGTTTAATTTTTCATTACTATTTTTTCTATTTTTCATTTGCCTGTTCCGAATGTTCAATTTTTCTCATTTTTCCATCGACCTATTATAAATTTTTCATTTTCCATGACTAATTTTCTATTTTCTTTTTCTAATTTTTCCATTTTCCACGACTAATTTCCCAGTTTTTTTTCTAAATATTTAATTTTTCTGTTGCTAATTTTTCCATTATAAATTTTTCTCATATTTCCATCGACCTGTTATTGAATTTTCCATTTTTCACGAATAATTTCCCATTTTATTTTTCTAAATATTTAATTTTCCTGTCGCTAATTTTTCCATTATAAATTTTTCTCATTTTTCCATCGACCTATTACTCAATTTTCCATTTTTTCACGACTAATTTTCCATTTTCCTTTTCTAAATTTTCCATTTTCCACGAATAATTTCCCATTTTCTTTTTCCAAATGTTTCATTTTCCTGTCGCTAATTTATCCATCATGAATTTTCCTTGTTTTTATTAAAAAAGTTTCATTATTGAGTACTAATCTTTCGATTTTCCATTTTCTGCTCGCTCGAAAGAAGTCTATTTAGTTTTCCATCGATCATTAACGGGATGAAAAGTGAGATAAAAAAAAGGGGTAGCGCAGGCACGGAGTACAAACGGCGATAGGCCGCTAATTAAATCCTCAGACTGGCTCGTCGGGGGGGTGGCAAACACGGGAAGGGTTGAAGATCGATCGATAGGCATTACGACGATTAATATTTGGCTATTGGGCGAAAGCGGCTTATAATTGCCTGGGGGAGAGTCTTTAAAAGTGCAGTCCTCGCTTTCCGAGGACGATTATGAGAAAAATAGTGAAAGCTGAGACAGGGGATGCTCCTGAGGGTGAAATCGGTAAAAAAAGGGAAAAAGGAAAAAAAACTGGTAAACCTGGTAGATCGATGGATGTAATTATTTGCGGGAAGATGATCTCAATTAAGGGCGTTACTAGCCCGCTGGCCCTTGGAAAAGCTCCTGACACCTCGATCCTTCACTCTCCACAACCCCCTTGACCTCCCCCAGTCTTCCCGTTAGTCCCGAATCTTCCCTACCAAAGAAAACAAAACTCCAAATTTTGTTCTCATCGTTGCAAAACTCGAAATCATTAGTGCTACGTTTTCTAACCCTTGTTGAATTTTTTTCCACCCCTCGCGACTTTCCTCGACGACATTATTTACAGACATTCTGAAGTTGGTTTATTCTTTTCTGAAATTTTTCACGCCTCGTTAAAAATACCAAAAATAAAACCAAAAATTTTAAGTCTTCCTAACTTGTCATTCGAAAAATTCACCCCTGTTAATTTTATGAAAAAAATGAAAAGTCCTTTTGCCTCTTTTTTTTCATCGTTTCCTCTCTCACTTGTTGCTGATAATTGGAACGAGAGTGGAAAGAAGACAACGATGAAAGTCGGCCCCGGATATAGATCAGGGAACATCTGGAATATTTGCCGATGCAACACACGCTCGCGATATTACGTGCCCAAATGTCACGCTACGTGATTCGTGACGAAAAAAAAGAGAGTAGAAAAAAAAAGGAAACAAAAAGTCTGCGGCTTTCTCAATTTTCGTCTAGTCACGCTGCCAACAATGTGAATATGAAAAAAAAGTGGAAAAAAAAACTAAAGAGAGAAAAATCACATGGCACGAGCCTTCGATCTCTTTTCACCGAGCTTTTGAATTCTTCATTCGAACCTCGTTCAATCGTTTCCCTGGGAAAATAATTTTTCGATTATCGGAATTCATGGAAACGTACGGAAACCGTTGAAAAAAAAACTATACCCAGATAAAAAAAAATAATTTGAATACAATGATTTTCGAAAAAAACGAGAAGTGGGGACGGAAGTTGGGACATTTTTTGAATGGATCGTTTAAAATGAGACGACAAAGGAGTGTCAGCTCGGGAATTCAGGTCGAAAGTGACTGAATCAAATATGAATGGGTTCGTTTAAAAATTGATAAACGTCTGGGGAAGTTGATAAAGTTCGACGTGGCCTGAGACAGCAGGAGAGAGGACTGGTTAAACGTGTGATCCTCGCGGAGTGAAAGTACACGAAGTTGGTGGTGGTCGATGCATGATAATCGAATTATACGCTTAAGAGGTAAAACGGGATCGATTACGTCCTGACAGGGCGCAAAGACTTTAATATGCTGCACACACTGAAGTGCCAACTATTAGTTTCCTTCATTTTATTCTCTATTCTCAAAAAAATTAAACTTCTCAGTCCAAATCTCAATTTTTTCACATTGTTTCTATATATATGTTGAATTTTCCTGATCAATTTTCCATTATAAGTTTTTCTCAACTGATGTTCCTTGGTCCACTCCCTATAAAGTGTTTTTCCCGATCAATTTTCTATTAACAGTTTTTCCTGATCGATTTTCACGTGAAGAATTTTTTTCTGATTATCTTTCTTAAGTTCTTCTTATCGATTTTCCTTGGCAAGTTTTCTTCTGACGAATTTTCTATTGCAATTTTTTCCAGATCAATTTTCCATTATCAGTTTTTCCCAATTGATTTTCCTTAGTTCTCCCTATAAAATGTTTTCTCGATCAATTTTCTATTACCAGTTTTTCCTGATCGATTTTCCCATGAAGAATTTTTTCTGATTATCTTTCTTAAGTTCTTCTTATCGATTATCCTTGGCAAGTTTTTTCCTGACAAATTTTCCATTGCAAATTTCTCCTGATCGATTTTCTGTGGTAGATTTTTTTTTTCAATTTACTTTCCATAATTAGTTTTCTCTTGAAGATCATCCATATTTAGTTTTTTTCCTTTATACATTTAAATTTTAACTTTTCCATATAGATTTTTCCCTGAAATGATGAAATTTTTAACAAGCTTTGACATTAAAATGCTTCCAAGCTTGAAAGAATTTCAGGTGCCGAGTAACAAAAGTGTGAAAATAAAAAAAAGAGGAGAAAATAGTCTGTGACGTTTGACGGAAAAGTTGGATATAAAAAGCCTACTTATGACTGAAACACGAGATCGCGAACGTCAAACGGACGAATTTAGAAAAAGCAAGCGATGGAGTATTGATGTACTCCACCTGTCCATTTCACCTTTCAATATTTACAATCCAACGGAGCGGAGTTAAAAAAGTATCCTTACCGAGGAATCCGGGAATAAAAAATCGCTACTATCGTAAAAACTATAAAAATAAAAGTGCACAGGCTTGTGGCGTACACGTTGGTCTGTTTTTACAGCGTTTTTACGTTTATTCAGACCGAGCGGACCATTTGTCTTGGCACGCGAGGCTCTTGGACAGCGTCCCGGAATCGTGCAAGTAGTGACGATCCGTTTTCGATCAGACTGAGAGAGGCGACAGACACAGAGAAAAATAGACCCTCTGTTCCTCAAGCCAAAAGTGATATTTAGCAACTCGTAAAGAAATACTTCGCGAATGTGCATCAGTATCACTTTTTTTTTAACTACCCACAAGAGTAGAATGTAAACTTGATCACGACGTGATAATATAAATGAAAACGTGATCAAGAAAAATGTATTATATTCAATGAATCGTAAAAAATGGTTAAAAAAAATTAATTGCAAACATTTTCCTATAAAATAGATCAGGAAATATATGTATATTGAGGAAAGAGGTGTAGGAAAAACGGATCAGTAAGAGGGTATAGTGGAAAAAGTATCAGGAAAATGGGTTAGTGGAAAGAGGTTTCAGAAAAACGAATAGTGAAAAACTGATCGGGAAAATCGTTTTACAGAATCGGTTGGTGGAAAATGGATCAGGAAAATGGTTCTAGAAAATCGACTGGTGGAAAATGAATCAGGAAAAATGGATTAGCAATTTTGAAATGTGAAACGTAGAAAAAAATCGAATAGTCAAAAACTGATCGGGAAAATCGTTTTACAGAATTGGTTGGTAGAAAATGGATCAGGAAAATGTTTCTAGAAAATCAGTTGGTGGAAAACGGATTAGGAAAATGGTTCTAGAAAATCGACTTGTGAAAAATGGTCCTAGGAAATTGGATGGTGGAAAATGGATCAGGAAAAATGGATTAGCAATTGTGGAAAGTGAAACACAGAGTGTGGAATGGGGATAAGTCGACTGGAGGAAATAGATCAGGAAAAGTGAGGCCAGTGATCGAGGGAAGGGAGATTATTGAAAGTACGCTGACCGGGTAAGGGTCGAGAGAGCGAAACGGTACTTACCTTGCAGTGGGTGCAGTTGTGGATGACCGAGTAGGACTGGCCGCAATCGTAGCGCGCCAATACCTCCTCGAACTCGCAGTGTAACCTAGCGGCGAGTTTATCGACGTGTAATAGCTTTTCCAATGCCTCGGTGCATTTGATACCGCCGTTGAGGACGGCCTCAAGGGGTCCGCCCTTGCCAGGCGCTAGAGCGTTAACGGCGGGATGCTCGCAGCAATGCCGGAGCCTGAGTCCACTCAAGAACCAAAATCGATTCTCCCTCGCGTTCGGAAAACTAAACGTACTGTCACGAGCGAAATTGTCCCGGCAGATGTCCCTCTTGTGCGACGGCTCGAGGTAAAAAAGGCACTGTTCCGGCCTCGACTCAGCGGCTCCCTGTGACCCCGTCGACTTTCCCCGGTCGCGGTCGTTGCCCCCAGGAGACGAGGCCCCGGGTTTCCATCTCGAGCCGCCGGCCCCGGTCTTGGCTCTGTCCCCGAGGCGAAGCCTCTCGATAACCTCGGTAAAGGGCCCTCCCCGGTGTTTGCAAGCGCCGGGACAGTTCTTGGGTACTTCGGGGGGGCCGCAGGTTCCCTGAAGATCGGCCGGCGCTGGGCCAGCCAGGTCGCAGGCCGATAGCCAAGGATTTATCTGGTTTACCTCCCACGTGTATTCGTTGTAAGGGTGCGACCACTCGGGGGCCTCTTTACCCTGCTGGGGAGATGAGTTACGGGAACCGCCGGGCCCTCCCTCGTTATGCGCGAGACTCGACTTTTGACCGAGGACGAGCGAGGCCTCCGCGGGACAGAGCATCGCCACCGCCAGGAGGTAAAAAACCAATAGGAGACCGCGACCTCTTCCCCCCAGTGTGTCGTTCTCGAGTTTGTGACCTTGAAAGTTTTCACCGAGTTGAGCCTGGAGGGACTTTCTCCTGCGACCCCGCCTTCGGCTTCTGCTCCTTCGTCTTTTTCTTCTTCGCTTTGGAAGCCTCCTCTCGATCGCTCCCGATCGGGCAGTGTTGTCGTCGACGACTCGTGGCAGCTCCTCGTCGTCCTCCCCCTCCCCCTCCTCATCGTGGCCATTCTCGTGACCTCTCGACCTTTCGACCTTGACGGGCTTTCCGGGCTCCTCGGGACCCGGTCCTCGGCTGCTCCTCGTAAAAAACGAACCCTCCGTAAGTGGCCGGTGGTCCTCTTGTCGCTGTGGCAAATAATCCCCCGTGGTGGGGCTATCCGACCGAGGTGACAGGTCCCCGTGGGTTTCCTTGCGGGACACCAACCAGCAGCAGATCCTTTTCGGCCGTGGCAGCCGAGCTCTCGAGACTTTTGGCCGTGGCCAATGTGCCTCCTGGTCTTTTGGATTTGCCAAACGAGTCCCTTTCGGCCTCGATGATCCCCAAACCTTTTGGAGGACTTTTTGATGGGGCAACCTGCCGCCAGGGACTTGCAGGCACGCGCTCGTCTCGAGAATTGGCCCCTCGGGGTTCGCTCCTCTACTTTCCGAACGGTCGTATCCCCGATGGTGGCGCCGGCGGCAGCGACGGTGGTGGGGATCGCCCCCGCAATTAGTCTCAGCCTGAGACTCAGGAGGATCATCCCGAGGAGCGGGGGGGCTCTCCTCGTCGAAGGCAGTGTTGTTGGGGTCCTCGTCCCGGGAGTCGTTGCCTCTTTTCGAGGGGGCACTCGGGCTGGCATCGTTCCTCTCTCCGCCGTAGTCCCCGCGGGCGGCGACGAAGCAACGACGAAGCAGGGAGGGAGCTGCGCAGGAGCCCCCGTCGTAGCTCTTACGAAACGTTGAATCCGTCGATAGGTCAGCAGCAAGAGTGCCGGGTTCGGGGCTTTGCATCGATTGGTGAGCCGCGAGCGGTGCCGCGAGCGGTGCCGCTCGGCTGCCAATAACCGCTGCTTCCTGGACTCGTTTTCGCCACGGGGTCGAGCCCCCCGGCCGTACCTTCTCGGCTCCGGGGCCCCGGCGGCGCACTTTCTCGCCCCCCGGCTCGGGAACCCCTCCTCCCTGGCGTTGACCTTGGACCCCCGGAGGAGTTCCTGCCGACTATTGAGGGCCTTGAAGGCCTTTTTAGACTTCCGCTGCCGGTGACCTTGAGTTCGCAGCAAAGCCTGACGAGTCTCGTCCCGAGCTCCCAGCAGCAGCAGCAACGTTCCGGGCCACCGTGGTTCATGCTGCATGCTGTACTCGCGCCCCCGGTGCCCGCTCTCTCACTAGGCCGCAGGCACGTCCGCGTACCACGGCCGGTCCTGCAGCACTCACCCGCGGCCCCCCCGCCCTACGGGCCCCACCCGGCTCTACCGCCCCCACCCCCCCGGCTTTGCACCCCCCCGCTTTACCCTTTTTCCGGATATCCTCAACTCCGCTCGGTCCCGATCCCCTCTCCGAGCCTTCACCGGCTCATTCGCTCGGTGTTTCCACCTTTACGTGCACATATGTCCCCATCGACCCACCCTGATCCACTCCTGATCATCCGCTCCCACCGCCGAGCATTGCTCACCGGCCGATTTAACAACAACAACAACAACCAACTCGGGCTCACTTTGCACACGGGCACTCGTCGCGCACTGACATTTGTTCCTCGTGGAAGCTTCGTCGGTCTCCCGATCCGCTGCCACTTGTACTCACTTGGTGACAGTTTCCGAGGTACGCGATTCTGCAAGGGAACATCTCGTGAGAATATTTGCACCGGATCATGGACGATTTGGACGATAGTGATTAGGAAAATTATCAGGAAAACGCCCGGAAAATCTGTCCATAATCAGTTGACGATTAGGAAAATTTAACACTTGATTAGGAAAATGCAATACTTGATCAGGAAAATTCAATACTTGATTAAGAAAATTCGATGCTTTATTAAGAAAATTCGATACTTGATTAAGAAAATTCGATACTTGATTAGGAAAATCGAAATATGATCAGGCAAGTTTTCAGTCGTGCGATAAGGAAGCTCACTGCTGCATATTTCATGACCAACAAATCTCGGATTTCCAACCACAATGCTAACCTCCCTGTATCTATCTCCAGAGTGGAGAACATGTTCTGCACACTTCGTAAATTATTCTAAATAACTCGATAGCTTGGTGGAAACTGAATAACGTCCTGCATGATTCAATCGGATGCCTTGTTCGATATTTTATCAACGACCCTAGTGATTTATTTTCCCTGGTGTACTTTTTTTTTCTTTTTCTCATCGATGTCAAATTCGGTAACTGGTCGACGCACAACTCCGCGCAGCGAAACATCCGTACAGGGAGAGAAAGAGGAGACTCTCTGGTCGTTGAACAACGCCGCGTGCGCGCGCCCGTCCCTCTCCTTGCCCCGATAGCCTCGGACTGTTCTACTACCGCCGTTAGGCGCGCTACTACTTCTCCCTGCTTTCCGAAAGCGCGGAATCGTAAACGCCAACAACAACGGCGCACATATGTGAGCCGCAATTAACGTCGAGGCCGTGCATGAAGACTAGACGAACGTGAGAACGCAGCGTAGACACTTCAATTAGGAAAAATTTTGACGTTTTCGGAAAATGAATTATAGAAGATTGAAAATAGTCGCATTAATGCACACGTCAGCCAGGAAAATTGGGAAATAACAAAATTAATTACTATAGCGATAAAAATGATGATGATGATCAGGAAAATTGGAGAAAATGATAGGAAAATTGGAAAAGTATCAGGAAGAATGAAAAAAAAGAAGAATATTGAAAAAAAATGATTAGGAAAATGGAAAAAGGATTGGAAAAAGTCGGAAAAAATACGAAGAGAGTAATGAGTGATGAGGAAAATCCAAAAAATAATTCACAGAGTCGTCAGAAGAATAACTGCGAAGGACATTTGAAAGAGTTGTCAGGAAAACACTTTTTGAAGCACGTGCTTGGTGATGGGAGCCATAAAAAGATTGATCCGTGGATAAGCGAGGATTTTCATCGAAGAATTTTCCTGATTTTCCACAAAAGGGCAAGATGGATGGAATTTTATCAAATATTGCGAAGCTAATTGGGCTCGTTTGTTGACCGAGAAGTACTCCGGGCTACTCTGTCACTTGGGACAAATTTGACGGATCACACGGGCCGAGGGCCGAATCCTTTCGTTTGTTCGGTAGTAATTGAGCTCAGGAGATGTGTCAATGGATGTGTTCACGACATGTGATCCGGATCAGGGGGTGGCTGGCATACTCGGAAAAGGCCTCTTTTGGAGCTATCCCCGCGACTCATCCATCTAACGAACCTCCATACATCACTCTGGAGCCTCCGCCGTCCGTCACCAGCCTTTTTCCACTGCTGGCGACCTCTCGCTCGCCAGCCGCGATCCCCAATAACCGCGCGACCGAAATTCGGGATGTCGAAAAAAATTTCAGCGGTGCCGAAAGGGGTGGAAGTCAGCAGCGGACGCGACACGGAAAAATGAAAATGCGAAACGATGGAAAAAAATGAAAAAATGATGAAAACGATCAGGAAAATTGGAAAAAATGATCAGGAAAAAGTTGATTATGAAGAAAAAAGATCGGGAAAAGCGAGAGATGATCAGGAATGTAGAGAGGAACGAATTGAAAGAAAAAGCGATACGGACGGTGGAAAATCTGGTGCGGAAAATGGAAGGAAAAATGGTTGGACAGATGGAGGCGGGGAGGGATGTTGAAACGAACACTCAAGAGTTTGCGAAGCGATGTTGTCCATCGAAGAAAAGTCACCTGGACGAGATGTCACGGAATAAATGAGGAAGCACTGAAAAAAAGGCGCCGAATGTTTCTGCCGCGAGCGGGATTTTCCCGAAGGTAGGCATCGAGAGGAGGAAAAATCATCGCTGGCAACCTCACCTACTTCGCCCAGTGCCGTACGAAAGACCGACAGGGGGCGGAACGAGGTCCTTCCAACGCCGACACTCTCTCACGTTCTCCAGCGCGAATTCGCGTCTTTCGTTTCCCTTCGGCCTCACTTCGAGCACCCGAACTCCTGATCCCTTTTTTCCCCCATATCCCTTTACGAAAAAATCACGATCGCGAGAATGAAAAAATAATAAGCTCTCGCCTGTTTTTCACGTCCTCAGACCTCTAGATATTTATCCTCGGGTCCTCGAGAAAATTTTTCTTCTCGCACTCCCGGATCTCCTCTTCCGTAAAAGCGAAGGTCCGGAAAATCTCTTTTCCACATCCCCAATCGTTTTCACATCCAAATGATCGGGGACGACCCAAATCCATTCTCCGCTCGGTGAATATTCGCTCGAGTCCCGTATACCGTTTGGCAAAAGGAAAACAAGAGAGGGTAGAACCGAAGGAAAGATATCAACACTCGTGAATTATGTCTCTCCCCCTCCGTGGGCTCTTATTTCCGTCCGTATCTAATCAGATAACCTCTGGACCGTGGATTTACGATTCGCACAGCCCCTCCGGCCTGATAGCCTCGTTGCCCCACAGCCAAAATAGTTACGTTCCAGCGCTGAATTCCGAGGCGAATCACGTTGCATTTTCCTCGGGACCTGGAAAAACCTCGATCGAGGAACAATTCCAGGACTGCCACATTTGAAAACGAACTTTAGGAAAATTTTTTAAATGATTTTCAAAGATAGAGGGGGAAGAGAAAAAATTTTCCGGAGAGGATTTTCTTCGGGAGGGTGGAGGAGCTATTTTCCAGGAAAGATTTTCCTAAGGAAAATTTTCCAACGAGTTTTCCAGGAATGGAGAAAAGCTTTTCCGAAGGTTTGACCAAGGATAAAATTTTCCTTGAACGAAAAGGACTTTTCCAGCAGCCTTTTTTCGAGGATTTTCCAAATATATTCGGATTGGAGGGATATTTTCCAGGGGAGTGATTTTCCGGAGGGAATTTTCCAGGATGGAAAATTGTTTTCGGAGTCTGTAATGAGGGTGGGCGCTCGTACAACACTTCACAATCCGCTCCGCGCACAAACCCTCTCGCCCTTGCCCGTCGTAGACTGCGAAGCCCACACTGAAAGCACTCCCAACTTCTTCTCCCTCGTTTATTCCTTTCACATATCTTGCGTAACACCGGGCCACCGTTCCGTAAATCCCGTAAAAAAAAATATATATCTCCGGGCAGCCCGGTCGTTAACGAGCCTCGCGTTTTCGAAAACAAAAGAAAATAAATTAATTTTCACACCCTCGTTCGTCCCCCCGTCTTCCTTGGCTCCGTGGATCTCCCTGTCACCCCCTCATCTAAACCCCCCCCTTCTCACCCCCCTCGAAAAACAAAAAAAAATATATGTATATATCTCCTTACTCTGTCGCGCGTCCGGCGACGGCCCGATCGCCCCGAAAAAGTGTCTGGTCGCGTCTCAACCCCGTAACAACGGAGGGTAGAAAACGAAACACCGACCGCGAAATTCTCACCGCGACCGACGATCGGCGAAACGCACACTGGATCTTCGGGGCAGCGTTCGCGGCGATTGGGGAGGGGGATGGTAGCGGGGGTGGCGGGGGTTGGAAACGAGCTCGAGGGAGGCTGGGAGGGAGAAGTCTGGGCGGGGAAGGCCAGGTCGACGGGAGCGGGATGGCAGAGGGAGGGAGGGGGGACCGGGAAAGCCCGTGGAAGCGATCGTTGTTCGAATTCTTTCTTTTTTTTTCTCTCCCTCCCTCCCTTCCTTTCCCCCCACCCACCCCACCCCTTCTTCTTCTCTCTCGAACCCTTTTCCTCCCCCTTATTTCTTCTCGGATAGTCGTTTTTACGAATTTCCAGCGGGTTGACGAAAATAAATAGAAGCGCGAGAGCCGAGAGCTGCACGGCGCGCGGAAAGAACAGCGTTCTTTCGTAAGGGGGCGAGCGCGAGGGTGAGCGAGAGAGAGAGAGAGGGGAGGGAAGGGAGAGAGTGAGAAGGACGCCAAGGGTCGGCCATCTTCGCCGCTCCCCGCCCGGGCGACGGCTCAGAGCGTCCGCGCGCTTTTCCTCACCCCGCGAGCCGTTCGGAGTCCACCCTCCCCGCCTGCCCCCTTAACCCCGCGCTAGGTTCCCGGAACGCCTCCGAAAGGCTTCGAAGCGTTTTTCCCACCCTCTCTGTTACCCCTCAGCGCCAACCGTTTCCCCCCCTCCGCAGAGCATCTCTCACGAATCTTCGTGATCCAGAGAGAGAGAGAGAGAGAGAGAGAGAAGCTTTTCAACCCTCGCACGAAGACTGCGAACCCCTGTCTCCCGAAACGACTTTTCCAATTCCTCGAGCCTGTCCTTTTCTCGTTCTCTCTTCTCTCTCTCTCTCTCTTGCCTACTTTTCTCACCGAGTTTGCAGCTACTCCCCTCCCCTCCTCCCTTCACGAATTTTACTACCCCTTTTGAATTTTTTGCTCCCCCACAAACCTACTCTGCATTTTCCTTCCTTCACTCCTTTCCTCCAGATTTTCTTCACCTTTTCTCACACCCTTCGTATCTCCCCCTCCCCCCCACCCACCCACTCCCCGGATTTTCACCTCTCCACCCTTCTTTCGCTTATTTCTCTTTCGCCTTACGCAAAAATACCCCCTGTCTAGGGGTTGCTGATTTTTTTTTTCAGCCCTTTATCGTCGACTTTTTTCATCCACATGCCCCGACAGCCCCCCGCTCCGCTTTGCTTCTCTTTTCATTTTTGGGAGAGACAATCAGCCTAACCCGTAGGAACGACCCGGCTAAACTGCCGGAGTCTTTCCTCCCCCGGAATGAACGCTCGTATCTTGGATTACCGCGGCTCGGCTGTTCGTTACGAGAGCTCCGAAAAAGTATCCTCGCCGGGCGACTCCACTCGCTGCACGATTTTATCCGCTTTCGAGATTCACGGATGTTTGACAAAACGCCACGAATAATTCGAATTCGTATAATAACAATAACATAACAATACAATAACAATAAAACTATAATAACGGACACAATTAATTTGAATGCAAATAGCCATTACTAAAAATGCTAATTTTAAGAAAATTATATAAAAAATCGTTACAAGTGAGTTGAATTTAAATTAAAAAAACCGTTACCAGTAATTCGAATTGAAACAAAAATATCGTTACGAATTGAATTCAAATTCGAAGAAAACCGTTACGTTGAATTCAAATTCGCATAGAACCATCACGAGATATTCAAATTCGGCCGGAAACCATTGTTAAAAAAATACAAAATCAAACAAAAAACTGTTGCAAAAAATTCAAATTCAAACGAAAAGCCGTTACAGAAAATTCAAATTTCAACGAAAAACCGTTGCGGAAAATCGAAAAAAAAAACGCGAAAGTAAAAAAGCAGCGTTGGGACGAGCGATTTGAAAAAAAAAATCGTTGAGGGAAATCTTTATCGGAGATCACGGGGGTTTTTTTAGAGTCACCGCAGAGCTCCCAGGCGGGACGAGCGTCTTGGAGAGCGCGAGGAAATTGCGAGTGGGCGCCACGCTCGCTCGCGTGTTTTCCCCCATTCTGAGCGTTCCGTCACGTTCGAGAAGGGGGAGAATGGCGCTCGCATTTACGGAGTGTCTCGAAATGTGGCCCCATTCGCGCGCATGATCGTTCTCGAGGACGATTTCCAACCCCTCAACCCCCAACCCCCCCTCCCGCATTTTCCTCGGCGAATCGATAATTCCTCGCATGGAGCTGCTGCACCAGCTACAGAAGGTTAGTCACGAGGCCTGCTTATCCGGTTGCCACTCGTCCCTCAGCCAGGAATCACGATCAGAAGGGAAAAAAAAATTTGCAAAAATAAAACAAAAAATTGTCAAAAATTCCTTAAATTTAAATTTCGCTCGTTTGACCTTCCTTGACCTTTCTCAACCCTGTCGCGATCCTCCCTCGCGATCTTTGACCTTGAAAGATCTCGATGAGAGACAGAAATGTCGGAATTCATCGTCTTTGCATTTCCTGAAGCGATTTTTGACCTCCCTTGACCTTGAGGGGTGTTTTTTTGGTAAAAAACCACCCGAAGATCATTTTCCTTTCAACTCGCTTTGGGTTCAGGTTCCGGTACGGTGAGAAGCGTGGAATTTTTTTTGTAAAGCTTCCGGAAGGAGTCTCGACGTTATCTTGAATCGGGAAACGAACACGTGACATCGAGGAAACGACGGTGGAAGCGTTAAGCCTCGGCGCGTGCCAGAGGCGGTCCCGACGCGGCCGAGCTCCCTCTCACCCCGCTCGTTATCGTTATTTCAATCAAAAAAGAAAGAAAACGATGTATTCCAAAAAATTTTTGCAATTTTCAAATTTTTACTCCATTTCTCCATTTTATTTTTATTTTCAAATTATATCTACTCATTTTTTCTTGTCCAACTCAACTTCCGATCCAATTCTGACGAGCACTTGTCAAAATTCGATCAAATAAACATTTTTATCCAAATGCCAGCAAAAAACAAATGAATTTCACGATTTTTACAATTTTACGAAATTACGTTAAGGTAGTTCTATAGTTTTATCGATTATTTAGGAAGTTGTTGAAAATTGGTACAGCCATTCTTTGATATGTAACGCATGTGTAGCAAATTTTAAGAGGTTTCACCACGTAGAAATTGAGATATTTATTGTTAAAAATCCCTTTTTTCAGTCCTCTCCCATAAGAGCCTGTGTTAAATATTGCCATTTTTAGTCCTAAATATCTTGAAATCTAGATGGTGAACCTTCTTCAAATTTTACACATCTCTTTATTGTACTTGAAAGAAGCTTCCTCAAGTTTTTTAAAAAAATCCTAAGATTATGAATTTTTAAATTTTCATAAGTACGTAGCAAGCACAAGTCACCTTGGATGACCTTGAATTTTAAATATGTTGTTCTTGAAACAATTTGCAACAACTTTTCTTAATTGACTTAAACTCTAAAACCACATGGTATGGAGATAAATTGAAATAAAAACTTTTGATTTGACCGTACCTATAGAACTACCTTAAGGTAGGAGTTGCGTAAAATCGTTTAAGACAGAATTTCTTAAAAATTTGCACAAATTTTCTTTGAGGTCGTGTCGAAATGTATGCCAATTTTTATGGAGCTTCACCATCTAGTTATCGAAATATTAATTGTTAAAAATCGTCAAATTTTTTGATCTCTCATAAAAGCCCATGTTAAAAGTGGCAATTTTTATAAATAAATATCTCAATAATCAATACCTCAATAACCACGTGGTGAAGCCTCTTTAAATTTTGCACACATGTTAATATGAGGTCAAAGAAGATCAGCATAAATTTTGAAAAAATTCTGTCTCAAAAAATTTCAAACGATGACTTTACATTTAATCCATCGAATTTCGAGCCAATAAAAAATTTCGAAGCTCAAAAAAGAAAAAAAAATTCGCAAAATAATTTTTTTTATCTTAAATAAAACATTTTTCTATAAATAAAAACCAAAAAAAATAGACCCGTGAGTCGGTGTTTCTCCCGTCTTAACCGGCTATTTAGCGCAGGCACTCGAGTAAGAATATATTTAGAAAAAAGTCGGAAGAGGAGGACCAAAAAAGGGGTTGTGGGGGGAGGGGGTGGAGGAAGAAAAGCAAAAAAAAAGAAAATAAAGAGAAGACGAAGAAGCAAAAAAAAAGCAGAATTCGTGCGCAAGTAGCACGTTCGGCTCTCCGGCGGTGGAATCTTGTTTCTCGCTTTCCCTCCCCCCCTCCCCCCTTACCCCCTCGTCGTTCGTGTGTACCTGGCCGTTTACAGCGTGTTTCTGCGCTGTAACAACGTGAACAGTCGAGTTTTCGAGAGGGTGGGCAGAAGGGATGCTCGGGGGGGTGGGGGTGGGGGGGTGAGAGAGAGCAAGGGTGCGAGGACGACGGAGAGGGCTCTCCGCTGGGCAAACGGTTGCCGTGGCGAGTGGTCGCACGTGACGGCACAATGCCGTTCTAACTTTGCCTCGTTCTCTCCTCCTTCTCCTTCTTCCTCCCCCCCCCCTTCGCCCCGATCACCACGTTTTTTCTCCCTCAACGAGTCAGCGTTCGAGAAAGAAATTTTTCTGCTTCCCTTTTCGCACGTACTTCCCATCCCTCCCCCGAATGTGTCCATACAATTTTTGTAACTCGACGATTGACCGTTGTAGGTTAGATTTGGACTTCTTTTTTTAGGTTACTTCGTTGGCTCTTTGGCTTGCTCGTGAATATTCATTTCGCTCGATTGTCCCAAAATTGATTTATTGTCTTTATTTTGCTTATCTTTCGTTGACTCGTCTCTTTGTGTTTTATATATTTATTGTCTTTGTTTGGAAGTTGGACTTTTGTCGAATGTATTGTACCACACGTGACAGGTGAAACGTCAAAATTAGCTTATTCATCAAAATTATTGATATTTCGAAAAAAAACCAATGGGCAATTCAATTTTGCCATTTATCTGCGGTGGCTGAATAAATTTCACTCTCGTTCGTCGATAATCGAAGCTGTACGAGTGGATTGTACTTTCGAGGTGGTTGAGAGGTTATATTATCTTCTTAATTAGTCGAAGCACTTTTATCTGTTTTACGTAATTATGCATATTTAAGAATTACCTTATAAATTAAAAAAAAATTAAAAATTACAAAAAGTTACTTAACGATCTTACGTAACATTCAATCTAAAATGAATATGAATATATCCAATATGAGCAAAATAAGATATTAATTTCTGAAAAAAAAAATGAATTTAATTTTAAAAAATGAAAATAAAATTTGAAAAAAAATTGAACACGGTGGAAAGTCGATTGAAAAAATCATTTAAAAAATTTTTTTGTAAAAAAAAGGTAACGTGTGATCGTAAAAAATTAGAATACATCTAATTGGGTCATCCCTGTTCTAAAACACCTGACGTAGAGGAATCTGTGATACATTCGTGCCAACATTAGAAGTACTATTCGCCAGAATTTGCGAGAAAGAGAGAGACAGCCCCCTTTTCCCTTGACTCTGTCTCGCTCGTTGCCACCCCTTCAACTAGGCCAAAATCAATTCCATCGAGGGACTGAAATTTATCTGGGCTCTCCGTGCAGAATTGCTGATGTGTTTTTCTGCATGTACGATTTTCTCCTTTCCCTCGAAAAAATTATTTTACAGTCCTCAACATTAAAATAAGATAATTTTTTAACTTACAAGTTACTCTCGTCAATTTTCGTGCAATTAAAATGTTTTTTTTTAAATTTTTTATTTAAATTATCTTGTATACCTTTTTTTATTACGAAATAATTTATTGTCTTGTGCAGCTTGTGAAAATGAGCGCACATTAATTTTTCAATTTTAATGCAACTCGTGATTATTTTTCTCCAGCTTTTTGTCTTTTTCACAATTCTGAAATCGTAATATTGGAGAAATATCATTTTAAACGTGATGCAATTATAATAATTTGAAAGGCCTTGAAAAAGGAGAAATTCGTTTTTTTTTCTCGAATATAAGAAGACACGTGACAGAGTCCCAGAGCGATAATTCACGTGGTCGAAACTTTTTTTCGAATTTTCTTCTCGCACTGAAAAACCGATTCCATCCTGGAAATCTCATAACCCGATTTGTTCCCTGAGGTAAAAAAAGGTCAACGGGAGAACGAGGGATGTTGCCAGGCTCGATCGATGACACGTGGCAGATTTTTATTTATCAGAGAAAAAAAAGAAAGCACTGGAGAAAATATTGACTGAAAAATATTGTTATTCGAAACAAAAGGCTCGTAATCGATTTGATAAATTAAAAATTAAACTAAAAATTGAATAAAAAAAGAGATAACGAAGATTCAATAATTATTACGTTACGTAACTTCTGACTTTATTCTATAACTTCCTTTCGCGTTTTTCCTCCATAATTTCGAGTCCTGCGTTCGAAGGAATATTATTTTCACGTCTTTTTTTTCCCTTTTGTTTACATGTTAGGTCTTCAAAAAATCGTGTATCAACAATTATTTTATTTACACTTCTGTATCACAGGCCAGAGTGCCAAGTTAATTATTTTCTTTACTTTCGAAATGACGTTTGAAATTTCGAATTTTTGGGCCTCACGTTGACCTAGCGACGAATTTTGTACCTCGCTTCGACAGGGAATGTGACAATTGTCGCTCCAGCCATTCAAATAATTGCTCGCGATGCGATAAAATTTTACGCTATCAGACAACATTTTTTTCACGCTCGACAAAAATTTTCGCCGGAGTACAAATTCTCAGATTCATCTTTTTCACGTTTCGACTTGAAAATTTTGCTTCTGGCATTCAACATTCGACTATTTTCTCAAGGGAAAGCTCTTGTCTTTTTGTTTTTCCTTTCGATCCGCGCCCCAGGAGCGACGACGACGATAACAGTGATAAAATAGCAAAATTTCAAAAAAAAAACTAAAATAAAATAGAATGAAAATAAATTCACACGCATTTTTTAAATAAAATAATGATAGTAATAATTGAAGCACCTTCCTGTCGTCTCGAGAGAAATTGAAAAGTCAAGGAAAAACTCGCGATTGCTCCCGATAAAAATTAAAACTCTGACTATACATGATATACATATATTTGTTTTTTAGTTTTGCGTCGTAATTATCATACAACCTACGAAAGTGTAGCTTTTCGAGAAAGAGAGATGGAGAGAGAAAGGAAAGAAAGAAAAATCGAAATCTATTTACAATCGCTCCGCGTGCACTTTAAGTAAATTTTTTTCGTTTTCCATTTCGCGTCAGGGAAGAATCGCTGATAATTTTCTCCACCAATTCCTTCGATAAAAATTCTTAAAAATGCAGTCAACGAGCTTTAGAGCGAGGGAGCCTGGCTCCCGGCATTTGCGTTTGAATAGTTCGCGAAACCTTCCTTACCGACCGTCGGTAACGAAAAATTCAAAGTTTCAATCCACTTGCAAACGTTTTTACGTAATTCCCGGTACGATTTTGTTCCTTCTTCTAGACTTGGAGTTAAGCTATCGCGCGGTCGGCGTTATCGTCCTCGACGACCGTGCGCGCCGGCGTCTGATCCGGTTGCTCGTTCGACGTCGCCTCGTTCCCGCTCTGCCTGGAGTTTCGCGAGGGCGTGTGAACGATTGCCGTTGGGAATTCTTCACCGTCCACGACAACCGTGACCGTGTGACGTTTTGTACTGCTGGTAGAACGTAAAAAATCCGGCGGTTCCCCTGAATTTTATAGAAATTTTTTTGTTCGTCAGACAACGAAAATATTTGCAATAAATCGCGAAAATTTTGTTTTGCAATTATCTACGATCGGCAAGTTATCGACCGGTCCGGTCGGTAAGTTAGAGACTGCTCGACCGATAAAGTAGTAGAGACCGCTCGGCACGGTCGGTAAGTTAGAACAGTCGCCTCCTTATCGATCGGCGCGAGACTCTTTATCTCACATTACCGTTTATGCTATGACTGTCAGATATGAGAAAAAGTCCGGCACTTGAAGGCTCACCGATGCGTGAGCTTCCACCCTCCGTCATTGAAACACCCGACGCCGTCAATGACGATAGGCTGCTGATCGCACTGCTCGTCACGCTGCTGCCACCGCTGCTGCTCGATGCGTTGGAATTCCGGCGATTTCTCCTCTGTCTTTCGTCTCTCGAGAAAAGATTCTCGCTCCTTGTGAACGGATTTTCACGCTGCGGTGCAAAAGTTCCACCCTGGGTACCTTCAAATGCAATGCAATTGTTACCAACTGTCGGCAATATAAATCTTATCGACTTTCGAGAATACCGATATTATCCACCGTCGATAACACACTGTTATTATCGACTACCAGTAATTTGAAATTTTTGATTTTCTACTCAAATACCTTGATGCCCGTCGCGTATCAGAGGCGTGGAATCGTCAGCGTCGGAATCACTCTCACTGTCGGTAACGACTCTCTCGTTCGCGGCGAAGACCTTCCGCTTGCAAATAGGACAAACTCGCCTGTTCTTTGTCAGCCAAGGATCGATGCACTTCGAGTGATAAGCTGGAACAGAAAATGAAAAGAACTTCTCATCCTTTCTCGGGTGCAAAGATGTAGAAAAAGTGATAATATTCACCATGAGCGCACGGCAAGACTCGTAATTTTTCACCCTCGAGGTAATCGTCGAGGCAAATGGCGCACGTGTCATAGGGATCGCCCTTGGTATACTTGTGCGTAGGGATTTTTTTCAAGCTCGAATTTGGCAATCTGTGTCTGCGCTGACGTCGCCGATCCTTAATACATCTGACGACCTGCAAAAAATGTTAATTCCTTGATCGAAATATTGTTTTTACTTACCGACCGAGAACTCGCTCGCTCGATCGGTAAGTCAAAAAGCTCGGTAGATAATGTAGATCCGTTCGTCGGTAAAATATCGTTGCTCGATCGATAATGAAAATTTTTTTTCGATAAAAATCATCGAAATGCAATTCTTTTACTCACCATGAATATCACCATGACTAGAAAACATATTCCAACTACGATAGCGAACGGTAGCAATAAATGCATGTTTATGTTGTAAGGGGGATCGTCATTGATCAAAATGAAATACATGCGATCGTACAAGTAATCCCGCTGCAGCAAAAATCCGGTTAGCTCACTGACGAATACCGACGGTATAGTTATTCCGTTTGGATGTTCCGCAGACATTGGAACTGCGACAAATTCGAGAAAAATAAATAAATTCTGACCATTCCGATACGAATATCAATGAAAAAAAAAACACTCAGTCTTTGCGTATAACTATTAAGATAGAATGATCAATTCTTTGGAGTAGAAGAATCGATGAAACTACCTTGAATATTGGAACTACGAGAAATTTGTTATTTTTTTTTCTTTTTTTTTTTCGCAAATGATATTTCTTACTCAGCGCGCTGTCGTTCACGTTGTGGACGATCGCGGCGTCGTATCCGGCAGCCTGAGCCATTCGAACTTTAACGGAGAAATTGCAATTGTACCTCGCTATCAAAACAATCCAGCTCCCATCGAAGCTCGTGTCGTTCGGCGGACCCGCGATCGTCTCGCACGCCGTTGCCGGTTCCGCGTACACCAGCCGACCCTGAAAAACATATTTTTATTTCAAATTATAATAAATTATACAATACATGTATTAAATTGGTACAAAAAATGATAAAATGGATTTAGAAACGCTTGAAGATATTTTTTTTAAATATTTAACGAGTTTATGTGAATGAATTATAGTTTTTTTGGATTAGTAGAATATGTATATGATTGTTTAAACAATTTTTTTAATGAAAAAAGAAAACATTTCTTTTGTATAATTTTACATTGAAAACTATAGTGACGAAAACATTGTTTCGCTTTATCTCCAGGATTCACAGTCAATTTACAAATAGCGCAAGTCCGGTATCTTATCGTGCATTTACACAAGAACGACTGCAAGTACAGAAAGGAGAACGTAAAAATACGTGAAGAAAAATTGTCAAAAATGATAGAGAACGATTTTGAGATTACAGAAAATTTTCTTTGGCATAATGATGGAATGCAGTGACTGAGATATTGTTTTTTTTTTAATTACAACAAATTGATGCTTAAAAGAGCTAATTAAAAAAAAGTCTGTCTTGAGCCAAGTTTCTCGTTTCACCTGAATGCCCTCTGGGGGAATCGTTCCTCCGAACTTTGAAGGCGCATCTCGGAATTCCACGTCGATCTGATGACCGGAATTCGGCGAGAAAACGAGAATGTCAGCGTGCACAGTGACGATGCACAGGCTCAAGAGAGCGAGGCTGAGTCTCTGGCCAGGCGAATGTTGGAGCATTTTTTGCGATCCTCCGGAGATTCTCCAAAATTTATCTCGCTCTGTCTCTGACTCCTCGAAAGCAAATCCAAGTCAATGCTATCAAATACGCTTTAGGTCTGCTTGCCCGTTGGAACTTTCATCCTACAATTTGTAACGAGTCGAAGAATTCCCTCGAAGCTTTCTGAGCTGATGACATCCCACATGGACATCGACCCAGCCCTGAAAAAAAAAATCAATCAAAATAAAATAATTCGCACAAACAATTAGAACGTAGCGGAAGTAACAAAATAAAAAAATTAACGAAGCAATTTGAATTCTAGTGAAGAAGCTTCAAGGAAATGATAAAAACATTACAATTTAAATAAGAAACCTCAGAGAAAGCAATATTTGAGCAGAACAATTCTAACAAAGAAACTTTAAAACACAACGATTCATGCAACAAAACCACAAACAAAGCGAAACAACTCAAACGGAACGATTAAATGAAAATACACAGAAAATGCTTTGAAAAATTGCTTAAAGTCGCTTCATTGCATTTTGGCAAAATAACGAATTGTGCAACAAAACCCAAAACCACAAACAAAGCGAAACGACTCAAACGAAACGATCAAATCAAAACAATACAAAGAAAATGCTTTGGAAAAATGCTTAGAGTCGCTTCATTGCATTTTGGCAATCGGTGAAACGGAGAAAAACAAAATTCCCTTGACAATTGGAGCGACGCAATGGGGGAAACGTGTCCAGCTTTTTTTCTACCCATGTGGGTCATCGCCGGGAGGAAGAGGCATAACGAAAGAGAGAAGAAAAGCGTAGATCCCCCCGTCGGTAGAGATAACGAGTCCGATTGAACAATAATCTCGTTCCGCATTGAGATGCATCGTTGTAAAAACAAAACAAACGATAATGGTGCCAATAGCAACAATAATCGAGGGAATAACGATAACAACGCCGATTACAGGAGAAAATTCGTCAGCAGTGACGATAATGACAACGAAACAAGGCGAAATACGTCGAATACGAAAAAATCGAGTGTACGACAACGTGCGAGGCCGAATCAAAGGCTCGTCGTGTAAAACGACGGGGAAAGTCAATAATCAGGCATCAAAGTCGAATTCGCGTTCGGTAATTGCGCCTCGAACGGATAAAAGTGAGGTTATGTTCGTCGAGGCTCGATTTTTGCGAGAATAAGTGTTTTTGACGTATTCCGGCGAAAGGGACGACCCGGAGGGGAAAAGTTCGACGATTTTGGAACAACGTCAAGCTTCGACCAGACGTCGTTACGTTTTTTTTAACGATTTTTTTCGATTTCGACCTTGTTTTTTTCTTTTTTTTTTCTCTCTCTCTATCGTTTTGAAGTTCTGTCAAAAACGTCGCAACGATCGTGACTTACCGAGCATCGAGATGACGATTTTTTTTAGCGACAGTTCACATCCGAAATGTCACACGCGCACGCGAATCTCTAGTATCTCATTCGGGCTCGCGATTTTCGAACATCGAACGTTCGAGGGTGGATCCCACGGGCGGGGGTTTTCGAACTCGATAATTTATTTTCGTGTCGCGCGACAGGCCAGCCTCCTCGCCGTTTGTTTCTCTTTCTCGTTTTTCCTTTCTTCTCCTACTCCCGACTCCCTTTTGCGACACTCCGCTGCCGGATGTTCACCGCGCCGGAAACGGCTGACGCCGCCATTTTGTCCGCGCGCGAAACTCAAACGTTGATTTCATTTTTTTTTCAATTATTCGTTGATTCTTCTTCAAAAATAGAAAAAACGAGATTTTTTTTTCGATGGCGATAAATTACTTTCTTTTGCACGACTGAACACGCGGACGCCATTTTGTTTATCGTGGAAAATTTTTATATATCTTCACGAAACTTTTTTGAGATTTCATATCTTATTTACTTCTGAATATACGTTCTGAAAAAACTTCTCTTTATTTCCAAGAAGCTTGATTTTCTAGTACCGGAAGTAATTGGTGCCCCGGAAACGCCAACGACGCCATTTTGGTGAAAAATCTAAAAAATGTACTGTTGCGATTGTTTAAAAACATTTTGTTCGCTTTATTCAACGAATTTTTAATTATTCGTCGACGATCTATGCAATTCTTGATTCTTCTTCAAGAAGGAGAAAAGATTTTTTTTTCGCTGGCAAGAAATTACTCTCTTTTGCACGACTGGACAAGAACGCCATTTTGTTAATCCTGCAAAATTTTAATATCTTTACGAAATTTTTTTCAAATTTTATATTATTTACTTCTGAATATACGTTCTGGATAAACTTCTGTTTATATATTTCCAAGAATCTCGATTTTTTGGTACCGGAAGTCCAGAATGTTCGACGTTAAATCCGGAATTGGTGGGCCGGAAACGCCAATGACGCCATTTTGGTGAAAAATCTAAAGAATTCGCTGTTGCGATTATTTAAAAACATCTTGTTTACTTTATTACGATATGATACAGAGAAAAATACAATTCTTCGACAGAACGGCATTCGGTTACAAAAAGAATGTGTGGGTAACGATGAAAAATGAGTATTCGACGAATTTTTTACAACAATCGATTTCTTTTTTCTCGGCTCTTTACGAAGGCACCTCACGATTTCTCGATTTTTCATCTAGGCAAGAATTTCATTTAAAAAAATAATTTAGGACTAAAATTATAGCGAATAAAATCAAATTTTGCCTCTTGAAAATCTGTCGTCGAGCTTGCTCGCGCTCAAGAGAAAACTCTTTTTTTTCGCCTGGTCAAAACGATTCGCTTGCAAGTCGATGTCTCTGTCAAAGGGCCTCCGTTCCGTGGTCTTGCCCGATTTTTTCGCTTGCTTTTCCTCCTTCTGCAAAAAAAAATACAAAGATTAAAAATATAAAAATGCAAAAAAAAGTAATTAATTAATTAATAATTATTCGTACCTTCTTCTTTTTATGCATTTTCTTCTGGTGAATTTCCAATAATGATTTTTCCTTTTTCCTAGCTTTTCCCGACTCGCTCTCGTCTTTTCTGCTCCTATCGGGGCACACCGAGGGCTCAACATTTTTATTTTCCAGCTAAAAATGAAAAAAAGCATATTTAGTTTAAATTTATCCATATAAAAAAATACACACTGCAAATGGTTTTTTAAAAAAGAAAATAATTAAAATTCTTAAAAATAATATAAATTTTCAAAGAAAGTAGTTAAATACTTTTTCCATTCGCTTCCGAGCCTTGTCAGCGGGTGTGTCGGTCCAGGAGGACCTGTCGGACATATCGGGACCCGGACGAATGCGAAACTTTCTTGGTCCCAGTCCGAGATTCGTCGATTTCTCCGGTGGCAGCTCCGTCATCCATTCCTCACGTTTTTTCTCCTCCTCCTTGTCCTGCAAGAATCATTCTCACTGAAATTCATCCACTTCCGGTTCACGTCGAATTCGTTCTACATTCTTCTTACAATTTATTTATCCTTTTTTTAATTTTATTTTCCACGCTATCTCAAAATTACTGCACGTGTAATTTTTTTAATAATGCAAGAATAATAAATTGCTCGCGAAAAGCGTCGAATTTTTTAAATTTTGAAACGAAAGAAGGGGAAAAAATGGAAAATTGGGCTCACGCAGGCAGCGATTTCCGCTTTCAGTCTTCTGGCTCTCATTTCCAACTGTTTCTGAGCGAGGTCGTGCTGCATCGCGGGATGGTCGATTGGCAGGGGGCCGAGAAAATCGTCATCGGAACCGGAAGCCGGCTCGTCCGCCATTTTTTCGACGGGTTCTTGCTCGGTGCTCTTTTCCGAGGTCAGATGCGGCGGCAGAGCGGGGCCGAAGGCACTATCGTCCTCGTCGACGCCGCTCGCGACAAAATTCTCCGGCAAAACCGGGCCTATAATTTTCTTATCCCTCTTCTCGACTTCCTCTTGAATTTCTTCCTTCCCGACGGGCGTCTCTGACAAATGAGCTGAAAAAAATTCAACTTCTTTACAAATATTCGAGAAAATTCGAGAAATTTATGTTTGGGAAGATATTCGGGGAAAATATTTGGTAATTAATTACTTTAGTGGTTCACACCCCTAATTTAGTTGCCCTTGAAATATTTTATTCCTGAAATTTTGTAACAAGTAGAAGTGCATGTTTCTATATATTTTTTCGTTCCAAAATATTTGTTTCAATACGTTCAACGATATTATTTTGCAAATTGAACTAAATTCTTGATTGATTTAACTGAAGTTTAATTATTTCAAATAAACAAGTAAATAATAATAAATAATAAATAATTCGAAAATGAGTTAATTATTCGAATTATTTGTGAATTATTAAGGCCATATTCGGTTTTTAACTATCTTTACTGAAAACCGTTGAAACTCTGTGTTAAAAGATAGGAAATTCAGTACTGACAGTACTGTCAGTCAATTTCCTAACACGGCCTAAATTATTCGTGAATTTTTTACTGTTTTGAATTCAGGGTTTGTTAAGTCCGGTATTGAAATATAAAATTTACAAATAATATACACCTTATTTAAATCATAAAATAAAATTACCAAATTAGAATCAGTATGTATATTTGTTTTTAATTAGAATGAAACTAATTAATTAATGAAATTAATTAAAAATTAATTAAAAAATGAAATTAATGAAATTAAAATGAATAATATATAAATTATTAATTTATTATTTTATTAATTTTATTATTGATTATTTGAATCATCAATCGAAAAAAAGTTATAAAAAGATTTGTGAAAATGCACCAGTCTATCACTTGTAAATTTTATATTTTAATGGTAAACTTAACCAATCCTGAATACAAAGCAGTCAAAAATTCACGAATAATTTAATAATTCACGAGTAATTCGAATAATTCGCTAGTTTTCGAATTATTTGCATTTTTTTTCGAATTATTTGCATTTTTTTTCGAATAATTCGAATTTTTTTCGAATTATGATACAAATCTGAGGTGTGAATCCCTAAAGTAAATAATTTCCAAATATTTTTACCGGGTGGTAAGACGGGGCCCCAGCTCGAGCCGTTGACTTCCGGTTCGGGTTCGTCGCCGTTCCGGGATCTCGAGCGTTCCCCGTCCCCGGTCTCCTCGCTGTCGCGACGTCTCTTCTTCGTCGCTCTCCTCTCGAGCATTCGCTCGTAATGTCGCTTCGTCATTTTTTTCCTCGAGTCGTCGCTCCTCCGGGATTCCCCGGACGAGTGCTCCGCCGTGTCGGAAACGATGTCGAAGTCCGAGAGATTTAGATCCTGGCAGTCCTGGAACGACCGGGAATCGTCGATCACGACCTCATTTTTCTCCCTCGACGACTTTTTTCTATCGACTTCCGGGCTGTCCGCCATCTTGTTCTCGCTGCGACGCCTCTTCTTCTCGGCCTCCCGGGAGTCCCGGGGACGCCTGTGAATCCTCTCGCGCCTCTCGTCGTGCGACGAGTGTCGCCTCTCGTGATTTCTCTCGTCCCGGCGATGCTTCGGCGACTCCCCGCGCCTTCCCGGGCCCGTTTTCTCCCGCTCGTCACGTGACCCACGCTTACGGTCACGTGACCTTGACTCGTCCCGCTTCTGCCGGTGACCCCGGTCGCGCGACCTCGACCTTCGCCGCGACCTTTCTCGCTCCCTCGGCGACGCTCTGCTCCTGCCCGAATCGTATCTCGAGTTTCCGTCCTTCCGGGTCGCCTCGAACCGGAAACGACGCCCCTCGTCGCTGTCCTGGCTCGCCGAGTCCGAATCCATCGTTGTCATAATCTCTGCGACCTGCAAAAAAATATTATTTTTTAGCTTCTTTGACAATTTGTTGAATATTCTGCAAATAACGAGATAATGTTAATAATAATCGATCTTAAATGGTATCTTCCCAGTCGAAGTTATGTATTAATAATGATAAAATTGTTTTTTAGAGGGTTGCACCCTCATTAATTGTATTATTAATTATATTATTTGATTATCTTTTTGTTAATAATGTCACAGATAGGAAAAATGTACGTATTACTTTAGCAATCAGAATTTCTAAAGCAGTAATGAAACGAAGAAAGGAACAAATGATTGAAAAGCTTGTATATTATTTTTCATAATTTATTTGTAACAACGTTACGAGGCTTCATTCACAAAAATTAACGAGAAAACGAAGGAAAACATATCATTTGGTAACGTTTTTCTCTACGTCGTTCTTTTTTGCATCGTCTTCGATGATCTTTTCAATCTTTGGAGCTTCCAGTCTGGGTGTGTTTCGAGGATCAGTGAATATTTTCTTCTCAGCGGAGAGCATCTTGGCTATCTTTGCTCCTGAGTAGCGAACAGACTTGATCAAGCCCGCAGTGAGAATGCCCTTCAGGCTCTGCGAGACGCTGGACTGCCAGACAATGTCCTGCAGAACTTTCGCCAGTAATTCGCTGCAGTCGGGATCATGGGCGATGGCTCGCAGGCAATCTTCGGTATCCTTAGAGCGAGGACCCTGCGTCCAGGCTCTGACTAGCTTGACCTGCGGCTTCCTCGGCAAGTGATTCAGATGGTGGATCCTGGCGGCAGGGCTCGTGTCCTGGTGACAGTCCACTGCAGCTGCCACGCTCTTGGGAATTTCTATGTATCGGTCAAACTGCTTCAGTATCGGAGAGTACAGCTCGCGAAAGCTTTCCAGTTGCGGCAGGACAATGTTGCTCACTTTGTTCCTGTCCTCTCCGAAAGTCATGCGAAAGTCTCCTCGATAGGAGAGTCCAGCAATCTCTCTGTAGAGATCGAACTCCGTAAAGTGCTCCGGAAGGAGGAGCAGCGCTGCATGCACAGCCGAGTTCAGGTTTCTCACCAGAGCAGCTCCGATGTGGGAATTCTCGCCAGGCTCGACGAGCACCTGCACCGGCTTGTGCAGCCTACCGGCCAGGTAGAGGCAATTCCAGTCCAGGAGATCCTCCACGAGCGAGATCTCAGAAATTACACCGTACTTTATCAGTCTTCCCTCGCTGGATGTTATCAGCGTGTTGTAGTAAATTCTCGCTCCCCAGGTCTCCTGGAAATTCGCCACAGCCCTGTGACCGAGGAATCGCAGCGGCTGCGCGTAGTGCTGCGGATTTCTCTGCATGTTCTCCGCGTGCCAGCGATTTGAATTTCTCACTACGAAAACCAGATCCAGCATGTTGCGCGACGGATCGTTCTTCTGCTTGAACGCCCCCGAGCCATAGGCAAAGCAGAAGATCATGTTTCGAGGAAAGTCTTTGAGGATTTTCTTGTAATGGGCCAACGGAAGTATCGCCTTTTCCAGCATTTCGCTTAGTTTTGAAAATTAAAATTCTCGCTAGCCCAATTATCTCTCTCTCTCTCCCCCGTCAGACGCTCTCAAGTCTTCGCTCAACTCTAGAAATCGTCGAACCCTCGAATGCGCAGCATTACAGGACTTTCTCTCGCTCTTATCGCTAGACACCCTGCAAATTGGCAGAGCACAGAAACAAGTTTTTCAGTTCGGATTCATTTGCCAAACTTTCCATTAAATCTTCGCAACCACATTTTTTTTCTCTCGCAAACAGGCACAAGGAAAGCTCAATTTCCAGAACAAGAAAAAAACAAAACGAAAAAAGAAAAAGAAAAAAAAAACACATGTGAAAATCAAAGCAAACCTAGAAGAAACGTTCTTTTTTTCGAGACTCTCGAAAAAAAATTTTGAAAAAATTCGAGAATGAAAAATACGTCATCCTAACCTAAAAAAAACGTGATTTTTCGATTTTCCGCGATGCGGATCGAGACGGGAACGGGTTTACTCACTCCGAAATGGGAGAAGGAGTTGACGGCTCGCCTTCCAAAAAGCCACGATCCGATTTCACCGATCAGTTAACTTGAAAAACGTGAAACTCATAACGCTTGTTTATTATTTATCCGCGTCGCGTTAACGCAGCCGCGAGAGCTTCGGCGACGAAATTTTTTTTTTTTTCCCCGATTTGTTTCGCGTGGCACGCGCGAATTCGGGATGAGAAATTTTAACCGAGAACGATGATTTTTGGATTTTTTTTCTCGTCGAGCAGCCTTTGCATAATCCCAACGCACCGACCACGATTGTTTGCTTATCGAAATGGGAAGATAAAAAAAGAGCGAAATTGATAATATCGACTACGAGAGCGCATTTTTCCTACTGTTGGAAAAGCAGGAACATACTGATCAACAATCGGTAAAACAGTTTGTAATCAACAATTGGTAATATAGCTATTTTTTTATAACAACAATTTCGTTTAATGCGCTCTATAAATTGATTATGAGTTTCATGTCTTTTTTAAAACAGAATATTTGATGGCAAAATTTCTTGCAGATAACAAAAATA
>JAPYYW010000434.1:0-75113 GCA_030522545.1 Cremastinae sp. A BG-2022a | reverse complement strand
TGAATAGCAGTGTAATTGATTCAATTAAACCGATTATTTGCATCAAATAATTTACTGTTGAATTAATAAAATTGTATTCAATAAAACGCATTTCATTGACTCAATTTTTTTTTCTCCGTGCAGTAAGTTGTTTTACTGAACCTGCGAGCCCATTGCATGGACCTTTGCAATGGGCAGTGCCAAAAAATGCTATTCAACGTCGATTTTAAAATCAGAATTATTTTAAATCTGCGTAAGTATACAAATTACTGAGTCTAGAAATTCGACTTTAAAGACTTTTTTAAAGAGAATTTTATGCCCTACAAGAATATGTGATTATTCATACAATATTTTTCCCCCTATTTTTCGTCCTTTCGCACAAACACTCATGCACAAAAGTTTTGAAAATAATTCTTATGCAATAATATATTGATATAAAAATATGTGAAGCGAAAGAGTGCAATATTATCTTCTAATGCGTATATGTACACTATATAGTGTTTCGAAGAAATAAAAAAATCTCACACATTCTTGTGGGATTTTAAATTAGATTTGAAATTATTATTTTTCACTGAGCTGATACAAATTATTATTGATTAGCAAACATTTAATGTGAAAATCTCGTGTGATAATATATAATAATAATGATAATAATAAATAAATAATAATAACAACATTTATATAGTTGGATGAAAAAGAAGAGGATTTAAATGATTCTCGCGGCGATCGCGTTCCACTTAACTCGAAATATGATGAGAAAACGTGTATCGAGAAGTTATTCTCGTCTTACACCGAGCGGCGCTGGTCTTATATATCTATATATTATGTCTAAGTGGCATCCTCTCGTTTATCCTACAACACGATCAACTGTAGCATATGCGTATATGCGGCTATTATGCGTATACTATATATACGAAGAGAACGTGAAGAGAAAGGCTGAACACGTGTGAAAGTAAATTCTGCACACGTACCGCAAGTATATATCACCGACGAGAAGGGATGCGACGACGACGATGATGATGATGATGATGATGATGATGATGATGATGATGAGAAACTCGCGCATCGCTCGGAATCAGACAAAATAATTTCCCTATTGTTTCAGAGCAGATTCAAGATTTTTATCGCATTTAGTCAGGATATGAAGGATATGTATACAACGGTGATGATTATTTAGGGCGGCCGTATACGTGGTTTTGTTTTTTTCCGAATTTAAATCGTAAAAGAGTGTTGACGAAAAAATTCTACTGGCGAAAAGCTCTTTCTACCGAAAAGTTCGTCGATTCTGCGTATTTTTGTTTTTTATCTCAATTGACGTTTTTTCTCGGTCGGCGAATGCATGTGCTGCTGCTTTTGTGCGTTTTAATTGCATCTGCGCAATCTGTGTAAATTCCATTTTTGTTTTCTGCTCCAGGTGCCGAATGAAACAATGGAGAAGGGATCTTCCGCCCACTTCCGTTATCATCACTTTTCACAACGAGGCCAGATCTACTCTGCTCCGAACTGTCGTTAGGTAATTTTTTAAAAATTATTTTACCATTTTCAAGAAAAAAAAACATATCTTTCGCTTTTTAGAAATATCCTCACTACTAATGTTAAAATATTAATGCGGGATATTAATGAAAAAAAAAACAACTTTTGCAGCGTATTGAATAGAAGTCCGGAGCATTTGATAAAGGAAATAATTCTAGTCGATGACTTCAGCGATCACCGTGAGTGAAAAATAATATACAATTGTTAGAAATAATGCGAGTGGTGTATTTTAAGCGGAAAAGAGAATATGTGTGTGACTTGCAGCGGAGGATGGCGAAGAATTATCGAAAATTCACAAAGTTCGAGTGATAAGAAATGAGAAACGAGAAGGTCTAATGAGGTCGAGGGTTAGAGGGGCTGATGCAGCGGCGGCGAGTGTTCTCACTTTTCTCGATTCTCACTGCGAGTGTAACGCTGATTGGCTCGAGCCACTGCTCGAGAGGGTAGCCGAGGATCCTACGAGGGTCGTGTGTCCTGTCATCGATGTCATTAGCATGGACACTTTTCAATATATCGGTATAAATATGCCCGTTATTAATATAATACTATTATTATTATTATTATTATACGTTATTATATTATACAGACTAAAGTAAATATTAGGGGTGTACGAATAATTCGAACTTTCGAATTATTCGTTCCGAATCGAATATTTATATCCGAATTTTCGAATTATTCGAAAAATTTCGAATTATTCGAAAAAAGTTCAAATAATTCGAAAAAATATTCAAATAATTCGAAAATTAACGAATTATTCAATTTATTTGTAAATTATTAATTTATTCGTGAATTTTTTACTGTTTTGAATTCAGGGTTTGTTAAGTCCAGTATTGAAATATAAAATTTGAAAATAATATACATTTTATTTAAATCATAAAATAAAATAACCAAAACAGAACAATCAGTATATGTAGTTTTTTTTAAATTAGAATGAAACATGAATAATAAATAAATAAATGTGCGAAAATAAATTATTAATTTATTCTTTTATTAATTTTATTATTGATTATTTTAATCACCAATAGAAATATAGTTATAAAAGGATTGGTGAAAATGCGCCAGTGTATCATTTGTAAATTTTATATTTTAATGCCGAACTTAACAAACCCTGAATTCAAAACAGTCAAAAATTCACGAATAATTTAATAATTCACGAGTAATTCGAATAATTCGCTAATTTTCGAATTATTTGAATTTTTTTCGAATTATTAGATTTAATTCGATTCGAACGATATTCACACATCCCTAGTAAATATATGCAAGCGTGGGGTATAATAATAAAGTGAAGGTTGAAATAAACAATCAGGCGCTTCGGCTGACCTGAGAGGTGGCTTTGACTGGAGTCTCGTATTCAAGTGGGAATACCTGAGCCTCGCCGAGAGACAATCGCGTCAGAAGGATCCTACCCAGGCGATCAGGACTCCGATGATTGCCGGTGGCCTCTTTGTCATAAACAAAGCTTATTTCGAAAAATTGGGCAAATATGATACCCAGATGGATGTTTGGGGTGGTGAGAATCTTGGTGAGTTTTTTTATTTTTTCAATTTCTAAATTATTCTTCATTCTCGATGCATGGAGCGAAAGAAAAAAAGAAAAATGATAAATGCTTCCACTCCGTATAGAAATATCGTTCCGAGTATGGCAGTGCGGTGGCTCGCTCGAGATAATACCGTGCTCGAGGGTCGGTCACGTATTTCGAAAGCGTCATCCCTATTCATTTCCGGGCGGCAGCGGCAATGTATTTGCTCGGAACACGCGTCGAGCCGCGGAAGTTTGGATGGACGATTATAAACATTTTTATTACAACGCCGTCCCTCTCGCACGGAATATACCCTATGGAAAGTAAGCAAAGACAAAAATAAAAATCATCCAAATCCATTATTGTTATGAATTTCATAAAATTTGTTTCAGTATTCAAGAGAGAATAGAGTTGAAGAGAAAATTACATTGCAAGCCGTTCAGTTGGTATTTGAAAAATGTTTATCCGGAATTAGTGATTCCGACGAGCGAAGGTGGTCCCGGAGGTTCTTTGAAACAAGGCTCGGCCTGCCTCGATAGTATGGGTCACCTTCTCGATGGAAACGTCGGACTTTATCCGTGTCATGACACGGGTGGTAATCAGGTATAATCATTTCATATAGCCATATTATTGTTTTTTTATTCATAAGAAAATTATATAAAGGATCTAATTATATGGGAACACACACAATTTTTTTTTAGAAAATTTTTCTTCTCATAAATTACATAAAGGGTCTGGTCAAAAGTACAGACAACTTTTTTTTTGTGGTCCAGTGTTATTGAAACACCTGCAAATAGACTTTTCCAAACAAGGAAAAATCGATGATTTTTTTATGTTAAAAAATCAATAAGCACTCTTTATTTTTATTTGAAAATTATTTTTGGAAACAAAAGAAATAATGAAAAAATTTACTTCTCTTCGTATAGACTGAAAAAGGCGATAAAACATTGTTTAAGTAGTATATTGTGTGACTAGGGAACAAGACGATTTCAGACAAGGGTGGAGTCCACTCGAAGTCCTGAAGTCGTGTTTCATCCCGCGTCACATACTACATTTTCCATATAATCCACATTAAAAATGCTAGTTTCAATGTTTGTTGAGACAACCGAAACTAGTCAATTTCAGACTAATAGCGAAAATAAATAAAAGTTTGAAGTAAACAAAATATTACGATAGAATCGAAATCAGGGCTACACCTTCATTCAGCGAGCAGAAAATCATCGGTTTCTGCCCTAGGGAAGAAAACGATCGGGTTCTGTCCAGCAACAGTCGCATTAGTCTGAAATTGACTATAGTTTCGGTTGGCTCAACAGGCGTTGAAACTCTCATTTTCAATGCAGATTGTATGAAAAAGCACTTTTTACCGATGCGCAGGTCGCACATGATCTTTAACGACCCCATCGTCCACTTGAAGTAGTTCTCGTAAAAAAGGAATTTCGACAAATTTCCTTGAAAATTTGCACAAATCTTCTTGGATGTGATTTGAATATGTGATCCAAATTTCAAAAGGTTTTACCAAGTAGAAGTCAAAATATTTATTGTTAAAAATCGTGATTTTTCGTGCTCTTCCATAAGAGCACGTGCTTCATGTTACGATGTTCAACCTTCAATATTTTGACGGATAAACTTTCGAAAACCTATTATGTCCGATTTTGCTAAAATTTGGCATAGATATACTCTATTTAATATAAAAATACATCCTGTAAAGGGAATTTGAATGCAACTACGAAGTACTGTTCGCCGTCTGCTAAAAAAGGCATTTTTTCAAAATTTTAAATTTAAAAAAACACTTATTAATAAAAATTAATATTTTTTAAAAGTTCGGGTTCTCTATTGTTTATGTTCTAACCCTCTTGCTAGCCAACTATGAAGTATCGTTCGTCTTCTGCCAAGAAAGGGACCGTCTACAAAAAAAAGTTTTCCCGAGAATAAGATTTTGTACTTCAGGAGAATGGGAAGAGGGGGAATATTCAGTGGTCGAGGCTCGCGCGAGTATCGGGGAAGTTGGAAGAGTGGGGATATCGATCGGGTGCGACGCGCACGATATAGGCCGTGTTCCTAATTTGCTGCCAGTGCTGCGAGCAGTTTCAACTTGCTCGTAGCGCGCTGTGGCAGTGCAACTTTTACACGCGCAGTATCCGGGACAGCGCGCTAAGCTGCTCACAGCGTGCTTCGCGGCATTACACTGGCAGTACTGGCAGCAAATTAGGAACACACCCATTGATATACCGCACGGGTTAAAATAATACATTTTAAAATTGAATATCTCTTGATCTATTTGAATGCGGGAAATTTCCCTTTACAGGATGTATTCTTATACCAAATAGAATATCTATGCGAAATTTCAACAAAATCGGACATAACAGGTTTTCAGAAGTTCAGCATTTTTTCCGTTAACGACAATTTAATAACGAAGAAATTCCGCTTAGGTCGTTAAGGTGATGCCGTAGATGTACCACGTGACACGAAACGCGATTCGCTCAAACATGCAAATGATTGATATTTCATAAAAATCCAAAGATCAGCCCATTTTTGCCACTAACCTACGTGGGCTAAATAAATATTATTCTCATTGACGAAGAATTAAAGAAATTTGAACCAATCGCGTTTTACAAGTGTCTGGGATCTGCGGCATCGTCTTAACGACCATGTGCGATCACGCGAAGGGTTAAAAATAAGAGAGAGAGAGATAGATAGATAGACAGATAGATAGATAGATAGATAGATAGATAGATGGATAGATAGATAGATGGATAGATAGATAGATGGATAGATAGATAGATGGATAGATAGATAGATAGATGGATAGATAGATAGATGGATAGATAGATAGATGGATAGATAGATAGATGGATAGATAGATAGATAGATGGATAGATAGATAGATAGATGGATAGATAGATAGATAGATAGATGGATAGATAGATAGATAGATAGATAGATCGATAGATAGATAGATAGATATATAGATAGATAGATGAGTTTATTTATGCCATAACCATGGTTTTAGGCAATAATAAAAATACAAGGAATAATAGATACTCTTAAAATTAATTTAAATTAGGTTTGACCAAAAGTTCAAAAAAATGGAGACTATAGTGAAAGAGACGTGGAACAGAAAAGAAACGGCAGTGGCCTAAGGGAAAGAGAGGGAGAGAAAATAAGGGATGAGGGAATAATAATGGTTTTTCTCGCAGGAATGGGCTTTAACCAAAGACGGCTTGATAAAACATCACGCTCTGTGTTTGACTCTACCGGTGTACACGAAGAGCATAACTCTGCTGATGCAAATATGCGACGGTAGCGAAAATCAAAAATGGAGGCATCTCGAGGGTGGCCTGATACGACACTCCCGTGTCCCGGTGTGCATCGACTCGAGATATCACGCCCAGCGTGGCATTACGGCCGAAAAATGTGACTCGAGTGCCGAGAGCCAACGGTGGCATCTCTACAATAACAGTCATTAGCTCATTATTTTATCAACATCGTCATTAATCGATCAATAGTGTCGAATATAAACAAGACTAAACAAAATTTACAAAAATTAAAAAAAAAACGTCCAATATGTTGAGCATTACACTCAAACTTTATTTGACGTACCGAATCAAAGAGAATCAAGAAAGAGATATCAAACAAGATGTAAAAACGCGCTCATGGATCGTGAAGCGATCTCTTTTATTACGACTTGTATCAAATTTTCATCAAAATTTTGTCTCCATTGAAAAATAAGATAATTCCCATTCAGACTGAATCTTGGGCGCGTCTTATATTATTTTTAACTCGCGCCATTTCGTACAACAACTGTTTTAAATTTTGTACATTATCTATTTTTTACTCGAATCTGAGATTCGTAGACAAAGAAGAAACTATCAAAAGATTTAAGAAGAAACAATAATGCAAGATGATACAAGAGTGTTTGGAGAAACTTGAAAATCTTCAGCTCTTTCGGTTCCTCGCTCATCGTTACTTAGGAATAATTAGCTAAATATTTCAACGATGCGGTGACTTTTTTTTCTCACATTCCATATAGTATCATTAAGAATGTTGCACAGATGCGAATTCTTGAAAAGGAAGTAATCCATCCTTCTCTTATTCCGAGTGCAGTTGATTTTTATCTTTCTTTTTCTTTAACATGTAAATACAACGCAACTGCATTACTGTATAAGAATATCGATTAGACTGTAACGCATAAATTGAGCAGCTGTCAACTAAAAGCCTGCATCAAGAAGATCCTCAAAACTTTATCTCACTGCCTGTACAGAAAAAAAAATTATTTGCTGGAGTTAATAATAATAATAACAATACGTTGTTTTTTTTAATAATCATTTAGCGTGTTAAAGGCAGCAATAAAAAATTTAATATATGAATCTTATTTGATTTTTTGAGAATTCGACAAACTGTGTCAGAGTCTCGATCCGAGATTTTATTTTTATAAAAATATCAATTATGGTATTAAAATGTTTTTTGACGAATGAAAAAGCATGAAAATCATTATAAAAGGCGTATTTCTCTTCCTATCATATATTTTTAGCAAACGAGGAGACGAGAACCTTGATAAACTTGAAAAATGACGAAAAAGCAAAATAACCGAATGAAGGACTATAATAAGCTTTTGTATAATAAATATACATATATGACGCGTAATTAATTAAAGATAATATAAGCATACAGTATAATTAAAGAACCCAACAATAATGAATACAAAGTCTAGTATATAATAGTAATAATAATATACGTAAAGTTTTCCATCGCTATGTGGAACATACTATATGTTCTAATTGAAGCAGAGCATACAAAAAAACGTGCTTGTAGTGAGAGGAGAATGAACCGAATGTAGGAATAAAAAAATCATTATTTCGGTGATGCAATCAATATACTATATAGCCAACGAATTGTGAGACTTGAAATGCTATGTTTTAACGAAGACGTGTAACGCAAATAGAACATTTCGTGGGCCTATACAACAGCTGGTTACGATGAGATAACGCTCATTCAAGTGCAATGTTGAATTATTTATATATATTTCGATTAAACGACGATTTAAGACGGTCGACATTTTGTTAAATAAACTCTACAATAAACAAAGACAGGGATAAACTTCTCTCAGCAAGTGTGTAGCTATCGTGCAACAGAGAATAATCGTGTCTCATTATGCATGGAAATACGCTCTTTAATAAATTGTCTTCTGTGATTATTATTATTATCATTATCGTTATCCTGCCACCACAGTCTCTGTATTTTAGGTCTCGCGTTATTATTTTTATTAGAGTGGCTGACAGCATGTATGTTGTTGAACATGTCAAAAAACGAATGTAGATGTAAGGTTTTTTTTTCAAGACGAAGGCAACGAGCCAGTTTATCATCGCATATTGTAAATATTAGAACAAAATGTTATAGGTAAGAGTCATGCTGAGGCCGTACTTCCAATATACATATAAGCTGTAAAATATTGGTATACTAAACAAGGTAAAAATCCTCATTGTTAATGTAATAAAAGGGAAGGAGTTTTGTTGAAAGATAAAAATATTTTTTGTGTCATTATATTTGCTCTTCCAGTCAGAATTCTCTTCCCTGTGCTTTTATTTCCATAAATCAGGATGGAGCGTGAGAGAGTTGAAATATGTTGATAATACCTTTATTTGATACTTTAAAACTGTATGTACAATAATGTAATTGTATGCGCGTAAAGAGCGATAAACCGTATATACACATGATATATAATTAAGAAAACATAGGAAGTTTAAGGAGACGTGTTTATTTGTGTTGTCTTTGATCATCATTAATATTATTATTCTTTTTTAATAAAAGCAAAAAAGCATCTAAGAAAAAAAAGGAATAACTGTTCTGTAATAATTTAAAAAACGATATTCTAAACTCTTTTGCTATTCTTAAGTCCCGTTTTGACCTTTTTCTTAAACTCGTTAATATTGAGCTCATTTTTTCGCTTTGTTGGCTTGATGAAAGAATCGTCCTCTGCGGGTGGGACAAAGGCGTGAGCCCTCTTCTCCTGCCTCTTTTTAGCAGCCTCCTGGTGTCTCTCATCCTGCTCCTTCTTCCTTCTAGCTCTCTTCTGCTCCTCCTTGAGGAAGTATTCTCCGGTAGCCAATTCCTTGTCCAGCTTGCTTTCTTGCTGAGGTGGTGGGAAGGGCGTGTAGGGTTTCTTAATCTTCTTAATTTTTGGTTGTTTCCTCTTAGAAATGTTTTTCGAGTTGAACTTTGGCAAAAATCTCTCCCAGTTTTCATTCTTCAATTTGGGATCTTTGGCCAATTCTCGCTTTATCATTAAAGCTTTTATGTTGTATATAGGGTGAACGTTTCTCATTGTTTCCTCCGCTATTTTTCTAACTTGCAACAGTCCTTTGTACGGGCCGAGAGCTGCGACTGTCTGTCCTTGTACAAGAACATAGCAATCTGTCAGAAGCTCGATGGATTTCAAAGTGCAGCCGTTTGGACCGATGAGTCGTTGACGTCTTTTAACAAACTTCTCTTTGTTTCTGACGAGGGATGATATTTTAATGATGTCGCAGGCAATATCATCCTGCAAAACTCTGACGGCTTGTTCAAAAGGTACTGAACGGGACATGAGTTTCAACATGTCTCTTGCTTTTATTATAATATAAGGGTCCCAGGTATTTCTTGTCGTTTTTACAGTCATGCTGCCTTCTATCAAGTCGAGTTCTGCCTTGAGGCCATGTTTCTCCATAGCTTTTGTCACCAAGGGCCAACACTGTCGTAAATATTGCTCCCGATATTTTGGAAAAAGCGTTGCAAATGAACTCTCTTCCAATAATCTGTGAGGATTATCTTCACGCTTGAACTCTGGCACCTTGAGAGACCACGCGTCGTCTACGGCCCCCGTCGACAGCTTCGTTCCATTATTTTCCGATTCACTCATTTTTCTCCTCAAATATTGTCCACTTTTTTTTTCCTTTAATTTTTTATCAATTGCCTTTCACTTGAAATTTTTTTAATACACACAAATAATGTTCTTCGCATTAGTGTTCGTTTTCTACCGTGGAGATATTATGTTCGTCATTTTTACGTTTTTCTTTAATCCACGTGCTTTCTATGGAGGTTAGAATTCTCGTTTCTGGTACTCTTTCAAATCTTTCAATGCACTCGCATGTAAAGCCCGAGCTGCTAGGCTGGCAGTTCCCTGCCGTATCTGTAGATCCAGTGTGGCTGGCAAGGAGCTGAACCTCGCCGTGCGCTTACCAATGGGAAAAAGTGGTCTCCAGTTTCGAGGCGCTGACGTCATCCTCACTCTTGCTCCTGTACAGTCTCTTCACAAAATTTTCTCAGTACACAAATGATGAAATGATACACGCGCGGTTATTTACTGGCTTTAGTTGATATATCACGATTTAAATTCGATGGTTTTAGCGAATGTTTCATACTTATACATTTCAGTATTATTTATATAGCAAATTAGTCAAAATACGTTAGGATCTTTGGATTAATTTTTGAATAATTCTGTACCGAGGATGCGCGCGCACCATTTGGCAAAGATAAAAATATTTTCTTAGTGAGTAGAAGAAGGACAATTTACCCCATACTTGCTCTTTGTCGCACATAAGTCTCATACGTTTGTTAAACAAGGACAAACTAACCTCAAAATTAGTTCTCTCGATTGGCCGTGGAGTTTTTTTTTGATTCAGATAAAATTAAAAAAGTTGCGGCTAACTTGGGCTTTAATATTATTTTTATTGTATCTCAGCAAATAATATCTTACAAACGATAAAATGTATCTTACGATCACTTACGAACGACTTAGAATCGAATAGTATTAATAAAAAATTGAAAATCTTTAAGTCGGCGGTCAAGTTGATATAGCTGGGTCAGGGTGCTGGGTGGTGGTGGCGGTGGTGCTCGCAGTGCTCGCACGAGAGAAAATTGCTTCGGGTCACGAGAAAATCTCTCATGTTTCGTTTTGTTGGGTCAATCGTTGCGGACGGGTCATGGCGTATGTTAATGTTGCCGAATGGAAAACGGATCAAGTGTGTGAATGGTTAAAAGGTTCGTCAGATAAAGTTATTTCATCGCGTTGTTGTTAATGTTCGTGCAAAATCCATCGGTGAAATTTTTTTTGGGCGTGACAAACGCGCACATCTCCTTGTTTTTCTCTCGTTAAAAATTCATTTCCTGCCCAAACAATTAACTCTCACGGACTTTCTTGCGGAATCGTGCAAGTTCGCATTCTCAATTTATTGCACTCTCTGAAAAATTCAGTCAGCGATTGTCACCTTTTTTCATGCATCATCCTTTGCTCAACTCCGTATACCTATGTGCATTAATTTCAATTGCTCGCAATTTTACGTGTGTTCATTCTGGATTTCATTGACAGTGCCTTCATTCAGACGGCAAGACAGTGTGATTCATCGTTCCATATACATCGTCAAATATTTTTCGCGCAATTTTAGACCGTCTTATTTGAAACTTGACAAATTGTTCGTCAGTAATTATTTTTATTAAAAATTATTATATATTAAAAATTATTTTTACATCAAGTTTATATTATACTTAAAAATTTTAACTATCCTCCAATACAAAAAAAAAGTATTATGATTATGGAATCGAAATTTTTTAAATATTAAGATAGAGGTATATTGATCTGATGGTTGATGCATTTTTTTCATTATAGGACTGGACAATTCTGTACTTCCCTATGTTCATAGTTTTACAAATAATAGTGTCAATGGACAGCAATTGTTGAATCTCAGGCCAGAGGATTTGGAGCAATTGGGCGTACTGAAGTTGGGACACCAAGAAATTATACTCGAAGCTGTAGAATATTTGAGAAATTTTCACTATGAGCTGGATCGTGAAAATCTGCAGCTTTTGGCGTTGCATCTGTCGTGCCAGGCTCACAGTCTGCATAACGAGCTGTGCAGACACACAGACTCAAAACCTGTCACGACTCAGACTCTATCCGACGTAGCATCCGTAGTGACAGCTGTAAAGCCGCTGGTCAGGTGGTTGGACAGACCACCGTTCAGCGGACAGCTCGAGTACAATGATAAGAAATCTGAATTGTTGAAATTATCGTTGGAAATGGCTACGTGTGCTCAAAGAGACAGGTTCGCTGAAAAACCAATAGAGGAAATCAGAACTACTTGTGAACAATTGGCAAAATTGGCTGACTACATTATTCAAGAAATTTCGGATCCGATGATTCTCCAACCGGCTAGCTTGGACCTTGCCACTCTGAAGAAAAGGCCTGGAGACGATTTGGTAAATTTTCATTAAATTTTTTTTCTTCTCTCACAGATTTAAAGCTCAATGGAAATGAAAAAACATGAAAAGATTCCAAAGAATGATGAAATATAAATTTTTTCAGGGTTTCTACATCTTGCCCTCTTTTCACGGCAATCACCAAATAGCGGAGATAAAATTCGGATCTGCTGCTCACACATGCGGAAAAATGGAGGAGGGCGACGAGATAGTGCAGGTTAATTATCAAACGGTCGTCGGATGGGAGCGTAAAAATGTTCTCGAATTGTTTAGTGAGAGTCCAGCAGAAGTTTTGCTCACGCTCAAACGTAGACCGAGACATACGAAGGTATACGGTCAAATTTACATAAAACCGTATCGGTTACCAAGCAATAAGAAGACCCCATACACCACGAGGTGGCAACACAATCTTCCATCGCCGAGACCGGAATTGCTTACGATTCCAGACTTTACGATGCCACTGCCAAGGTCGGTCGGACATTATTTATGAATTAAATTGTTTTTGACGAGTTACGATAATAAGAGGTAATATTATGTTGAAACAGGCACGTTCCGAAAGAGCCGAGTCCAGAGCCAGCGAGTATTATAGACACTGTGAGCATGCTAGATACAATGGCGAGCGATAGCAGCGATTCCGATAGCGAGGTCGAGCCGCCGTTGTCGGTTCGATTATACGCGACGAAGCCTCGGAACTTGGTGCAAAGGAGAGCGACGATAACGGGAGCGAGTCCGACAACAAAGCACGGCATTGATATCGAGCAGTTCTGGAAAGAATTGAAGCAGGAGCACAGCACGACGTTCCAGTTGCGCGATAAGGCAGCATCCTGTGCCCACGGACTCGATAACGTACAGTCGGATCGCCGAGCGCAAACTTGTCTGAGCATCGAGCAAACGAAGCGAAAGAGGCGTATCGAGGAGCACGGCGATGACCGAAAGGTCCAGTTTAACGAGAAATCGTTGGAAAATCACAATTCGCTCGTTGAAGAGCCGGAAAGCGGCCATCAGACGGCGATTACGTCGACGCCGTCGCATCGAAAGGACAGAGACCTTGCAATGAGCACGAGCTATAAAAATAACAATAATAATAGTAGTGATATTACAGTGCCTTTGGAGAAGTGCGACGAGATGAACTCGGCGAGCTTGCCGCCGCACGACAAGGACGCGATCAGGGGAAGCGAGATCGCGGCGCGTTGTCGAAAGGAGCGTGGAAAATTGGACAAGAGCTACAGCACGCCTGCGTACGATATTTCGGATACAACGCTCACGGAAATAATTGAGATTCGGAGCAAAGCGAGCAACGTAGCTAATAATTCAACGACGAGCGCACCTAGTATTACCCTCAATGAGACTGATACTCGATTAAGCAATGAAATATTAGATAATAGTGAAGCTGCCGCGCAAAGGACGAAGCATCGAGTCGAGAGCCTGGGAACGGTGGCGCAGCGCGTCAATTACATCGAGTCGCACATTCAGCACAAGGACGAGAAAGAGAGCGAGGAGCGCGCCAGAGGCAAGGAATCTCGAATGCCTCACGAGGCCAGTCCCAGAAGAATCGTCGACGAGGTCCAGTGTATCGAGGCAGCGACTGCCAACGATCGCAAGTTCACCAAGGGAAAACACGATCCGGAAGTCTCGTCTCCCGTGACGAGAATCCTCCAGGAGTACGGAGAGCTGGGCCGTGAGAGCAGCGAGGAGAAATCCGAGTCGACGAGCAGCTACGTCGAGGGAGCCTGCTGCAGCAGCAGCAGCGAGGCTGACTTACCGCTCAAGAAGATGATGGAGAACGAGGCGCTGATAGCTCACGGATTCGCCGAGGCGAGCGAGCAAAGTTCGATAACCCTTCCCGGAAAAAATCGTCGCTCGCAGGAGGCCAAGGAAGCTTCGAACACGCAGCAGCAGCAGAGCCTGGACTGCCTCGCGTCAGCTCAAAATAAAAAATTCGAAAGACGCGAGGGGAGCCGGGAGGAAAGCGTTTCGCCGGCGCGAGGAGACCCCTCGAGGCCTGAGACCGCCAGAAAACCGGAGACGAGGCCGAGGCTCACACCTCCTGAGCCACCTCCCCGAAAATATTTTTCCAAGCCGTTGCCCTTCAATCTCACTTCCGAATCTCCCGATCACCGGGAGGTTCACAGATCGATCGAGCTACCGGATCCGCGCACCGACCAAAAGAGAATCGAGCAGTCGCTGGAGTTGTTACAGCCAACTGTGGAAAACGTTGTGCCTTCTCACAGCAAAGAAGCCTCAGAGGGTTATCGGAATTTCGTCGAGAAGTCGAGAGACTTTATCGACGAGCCTGTCGCCCCCGAGAACAAGTCGATCACGCTCATCGACAATTACGGATACACGGAGATCTACGAAGGACCATCCAAAGATGAAAAAGCATCGAACGAGAGATACGAGCCCTTTCATGAGAAATTCGGTAACGGTGTTATTAATAGCAGCGATCACGGCATTCCGGAAATAACGCACAGTATCGACTCCACGGACGGTTCTGGGTGTTCGCGTCAAGCTCAAACTCCCGACCTGAAACCCAAAACTCTCGAGAAAGATAAACACTGTGACAAGGGCGTCGTTAATCGGGCGATGATGGTCGCACGGAGCATCGGCCTTCACAGCGGATCTCACAAATCTTCCAGCACGAATTCACCGAGGAGCACCAGAAAACGGAATTTGCTTCTTGCCAGTGAGTAAACAACATTTTTATTCGATAATACTAGCAGGTTATAGCAGTGGCTCGAGTGCTTTGAATAGTATTAAAAAAACTTATTCAAAATCCAGTTTTTTCAATTGTTTAATATTGAATTCTGAGATCGTGCTCCGAATAAAAACCATTTTTGCTATCTACAGGAAATTTTTGATCAAATAGACTCTTAAAATAATTTTTTCAAAAATCTTCAAGGCGTCATAACTTTTAAAAAAATGCATGTATTAACATAATTCCAACGCCATTCGCTTCGTTTTGCAAAAATCTTTAAAAATCACACTTTATAAAGTTCATTTCGTCAAGAAAACGGAAAGATATTACTAATTGAAATGTTCATGGGTCGTGAGACCCAGTGCGACTCACCAAATTTTTTGAATTTTTTTTTTCGATTTTAAGAGCCTATTCGATCGGAAATTTCCCGCAGATAACGAAAATGTTAATTATTTGGGGCGAAATTGAAGAATTCATATTGAATGAACCAAAAAACTGGATTTTGGATCAGTTTTTCTATTATCGCGAGGGCCCGAAGCCTGCTAGTAAATAATAAATATTTATATGTAATATAAATATTCATAGACGCTATATAAACGAGTTCTATGTCCAATGTGCATACCGAGTTAGACACCTTACAATTTATGAATATTCTTGCTAAACCAAGCGAACATTTGCACTTTTATATTCATTTGCAGAAAGGAGAAATGTATCTGTAAAGGACGTAGGTCCGGGAGAGTTGGAAGGCTGGTTAACGTATCGAAGTAGAGGTGCCGGTGGAGCCTGGGCGCGATCTTGGTTCGTCCTCAAAAGCTCATCTCTGTATAGGTAGTTTTTCATTTTTTATATATTTTTTTAATTAAAAAAATAGGAAATGCTAAAAATGTGAATATCAAAAATTCATCATATGATTTATAACTTAAAGTATATATTTAATTTAAGCAAAGTTTTATTTCATTGAATGAATAAAAAAAAATTAAGCAGAATTGTTTCAGTGAATTAAGCAGCCCCATAATTTTTTTACAGATTTAAAGCTCAAGACAGCGCAAAGTCAGATTGTCTGATAGCCTTGCCAGGTTTCACGGCGTCGACGGCGGCGGAAGTGAAGTCTCGAAAATACGCGTTCAAGGTGTACCACACGGGAACCGTGTTTTACTTCGCAGCTGACACCGAGGACAGTCTGGCCCTTTGGCTCGATTCGATAAACAAAGCGACCCTCGGCGCGGACAGTCAAAATCGCACGAGCGGTCTTTTCAGTGAAACCGACGAGAGCGACACGGAGAGCACGAAAAGCAAGGCCAAGGGAACGCCCACGAGCGAAACAAAGCCCAGTCACGAGACGATGTTCGGGTCGCTGAAAAAAATCGGGCGCAAGGACAATAGTTACAAGGAGCATGAAAACGTGGGTGCCAGTTTGGACAGGAAATATTTGAGATTCTTGGGCTCACGGAACCAGAACGTGCCTGTTCCCACGGCGCAGTTTCGCAGTTACAGGCGAGTACTGCCAACCTCTACCCCCAACAGGTAAGTTCATTGAAGAAAAATGTTCTCCTCGCTAGTTTTTTGTATCGATGCAGCGCTCATTGTATTTTTCTTGAGCTCAGAAAGCAAGACTCGACTCCGAATTCTCCGGATCTTCGTGTGACGGTTGCTGGAAGCACATTCTACGGATTATCCGCGTCGCAGAGTGCGACCGACGTGCCAAGCACTAGTCTAGACATGGGCGATTATCGCCAAACAACGGACAGGTAATTTTGTAATACGAAAAAGAGTTCTCTATCGCCGAAAGACTGCACGTATCGCGCTTGAGAGCTCACTGGCCAAAAATAAAAGCAAAAGATAAATAAGAGACAAGTAAATAACGAAGGTTCGAGACGGCTGACCCTGTTTATTTGAAATATTCATCGTCTTCTGATCGTAAAATGTATACCATTGTCTCTAAAAGTATTTCATTTAAAATAACTTTGTTTAAAAAATTGATTCGTAATCGATGTCTCGTTTGCTCGTTAGTTTTTTTTTCTAACGTATTTTGAAAACTAATTGATAAATGAATTCGAAGTATGTAGCGTAGACAGGTGAATTTATTTTCAACCGAATAGCGTCGCCAGTTCTCTAAATGGAGGCGGGATAACTATGTTTATGATAGATCACGCTTAAATACGCTTTCTTATTAGTGTTCGGGGTATTAACTCACCGAATCGATGTTTCTAAGTAATTTAATATCAGTTAATAATTTAACATCACTTAACGATACACGGAAGATAGAAGACGAAAGATTGATATTATGTTTAACTGTTACCTTCTCTTTACAATAAACTAATCGTGAAATGAAGGGTCTACTCAATTTTTTCTGTTTAACACTGAGTGCATGTTATTTCCTGGCTAATTATTTATACGATAATAGACCACTGCCTCATCTCTGTACATTGTCTGTACTATGACCGACTATCGCTTACACTAGGTAAGTCAATCACGAAGAACCTTTCCTGGGAATGCATGTTGATCCTTGAATCCTTCGTATTCCATTTAAATACGAAGGAGAGCAACGTTAATATTAACTTTTATCGTTTTTCATGAAATCAACTTCTCTCTGTCGAAATCAGATCGCAGAGTACACGTGGCAGAAGATCGGATGATTTGCGAGGATTTGTTACGTTAGAGGAATTCATGTTAGCCCATCAGAACGAGGATCGTCGCGGGATGGCCAGCAATGGATCTTCTCCCCGGGTGACTCCGCTAACGAGCGATCACGTTCACATCCAGCATCGTAATTTCGACGACAACGGTGGAACGCCGAGTCGCTCGTTCGGCGATCCCGCCCTTAGCAACGGCATGATCTACGGACATCCGAAAAATGGCGAGGAGTCACCCCCGAGCTTGGAACATCGCCGACAAGAGGCAGCGGCTATTGAGCGTGTTAGATCGGCTTCGCGACAAGAAACCGAGAATCCCACGAAATTGGCTTCCCATAATAGAAAAAATCAGGAGGGCGCGGTTTACTATCCGAACAAGCAAGAGATGAGTCATTGGCAAAGCTCGCCCAACGACGCGAACGAGAATCGGATTCAGTATCTGAGCAGACAGGAAGCCGGATCGAAATTTCGGAATGCCAGAGAGTCTCCGGCATCCAGGTCACAATCGCGCGATCATCAATTCAACTATCACCATCCGCAATGCAACAATACGGTTCACGATCATTATCAGAGGGGCGCGAGTTGCAGCGAGGGACTAGCGGGCTTGCAATCAACACCAAGAACCTTCGTCCGAGACAACGGTAGAGACAAAATTTTTCGAAAAACTCGAGTAATTCGTTCATTGATTCGCAATTTCGAGTGAATCGTTCGAAAGTGTTGAAAATTGTGTTAAATTTTGGGTTTCGATGTTTCATTTGAATATTTGCTTCCCAGGCTACGTCGGCTCGAGCGGCGATCTTACCTGCTGCGCCTCGTCCTCGGAAACCCTGCAAAGAGCGAGGAAAGAAGCTTCGGTAACTCGCAAGGGCAGCTTCAATCTTAGCCATCGGAGACGGGACAGACAGTCGCCCGAGAAGAATTGGATGGACTCCCTTCGTCGTAGCGATAAGAACAGCAACGTCGCCGATCAAACGAGATTGAAAAACGTGGCGCAGTATCAACCGCCACCGATACCGAGCTCGCCCTTCGAGCAAGACGGAATGAGAGCCGCGTTCGAGATGCACCTCGACAAGGGCGAGCAAGTTCAAAAGACCAATAGATTAAAAAGTTTCTTCGCCAGTAAGAGTCCTCAGAAACCAAATACTCTGGATATCCCGAAAGAATCGCCAAAAACGTTGCTCGGTGAGACATTGAAAATGAGTAAATGATTCGTGTATAGTTTGATTAAAAATTCGTACTACATTGATATGAAACTCGTATCAGGATCACCGAGACTCCATCGCGCAATCTTTCGCGACAAAAGTCAGTCGCACCGGCAGGCTGTGCGCTCAGGAAGTCAGAGCCCCGGTGACAGCGGTATAAGCCAGTCTTTGAGTTCCTACAGTGGAAATAGTCAATCTTACACTCCCAGCCAGAGTTTCAGTTCGGTCAGTTCTGCGAGTGATTGGAGTCCCGATACGCCGTCGAACCCATCGAAGGTACGATTGAAAAATAATTATTGAGTGTAGTTTTTGAAAGTTTTACATAGTTATTTAATCGGTGATACTAATTCAAGATATTTGGAATGAATTTAAAATATCTTGTGTTAGCTAGAAATTTAATACTGATATTTTAAGCTTGCACACATTTTTATTCAAGTCCCAAAAGTTTTTAAATAAAAATTTAAAAAAATAAATAAATTTGTGACTGACCATATATGTTTAAATTGTTATTCAGTGCATAATGGGACATCCAGGGTGCCAGAAAATATTTTTAAATACAGGCAGAAGTTCGATGATGCCGCCGACGTTGCCTTACATCCCGCCTCCAACGTCTCCGCCACCGGATGACTATCCCGGCTTGGAATACCCGCCTGTGTTCGAGCCGGGAACGTATTCTCTCATGGATCCGTCTCTCATACGGAATCGTAGCAAAACAGGCTCAATCAGAGGGCATCGTGAAAACGACAGTGTGGAATAACTTTAAATAGAGATTATTTTCATTCGATCAAGATAGGCTCGAAGAAACCGTCCAATTTGTGCCTACATTAAAAGAAAAAATATTTTCTGCTCTGATAAAGATTTCTTACGAAAATTGGCAAAATTCTAAGAGATCGTTCTGTCGTCATCGCGTTTTAATACCACTTTTAGAGATAGTCCAGATTGTTCCTACTTTTAAAATCATTGACAATTTATTAAGCTGTGCTATATAAAGTCTTAGACGTAACTAAAATCGAGTATTATAGTTATTGAGTATTTCAGGAGTACATGTACTCGTTTATGAATTTTTTACAACGTCGAATTGAGATAAATCTGAGAGGGAAATTTTTCTCGTTGCTCCCTCGAACTTTTTCCTCGCTTGTTGTAAATTAAACACTTATTTTTATTTCGAAATTTCTGTATTCTATGAAGTACATTCTGTACATTTTAACTTCGTAAATCAAGAGAAAACGGAGCAATGGTTTATGAAAAATGGCACGCTGCGAACTTCTGGAATTTCAGAAGTGCCCAAGAGCGAATTCTTTTTTTTTTTGGAATTATACATATCCTGTAATTTTAGGTGTTGAACATTTTAAACTAAATCTTACAATTCATTGTCACGAATAATGTTAATCTTTTCTCAACATAAGATTTTATGTCAAAATAAGCATCGATCATGACTCATTCATTCATTTAATTAATCTTCGTAAAATTTCTATTGTTGAACTTTGCGCAAAAACCTTTTTCCTATGTTTTTTATATTATTAACTATTATTAGTTCCAAATTTAGTTTTATGCAAAGAATTCAATATAAGCATTATATTCCTTATTTTTAAGGAAATAATTATTGGAAATAATGTTATTTTCGTTGGATTTCAACCTTGTCAATTGAAGAATTTTCCTCGTGCTTGTAAATGGTTATGGGAAAAGGAAGAACATGCCAAAAAATAATCACGAGATCGCTTGTAATGTCGTGAATTGTTTCACGTAATATTTTTTCAAATAACTTCGTAATTGTATGGCAGAAGCTTCAGTCACTTACTTGTATTGTTTGCAAGTATCGAATAACGATTTTCGAGATTCAATTTCTAACTGTATATACGCAAAAATATATATATATTTTTTTTTTGTTTACATCCGAATGTATACGCCAGGTCGAGAGAGACGAGCAAATAAATACGTACCTCAAACGTTTTTTTTTTCCACTGTTGCTGCGGATTTTCATTGTCAGTTCAACTTTGATCATTGGAACGATAAGTTCTACTGGCTCGTCATTTCGGAAGTCGTCGAGGTATTCGTTGAAAATTGTTTGGACTTTTCGTTAACTTATTTTTAATCTGTAATACTTAATTACTCAATTTCATGTTAAAAATATATATTCAGGTGCAAATTTACAATTTTCATGATTTTTTTGTCAAATATTTTTATACTTAGTCTAGATTTTTGTTCGTTTAAATGTGCTCGAGACCGAAATGCGATATGGCTGGATTGATCAACGGGCCCGTTGGCAATCTCGTCGGGATGGGAATAAAATCTGTAATCGAGCGAGCCTCGTCGCGAAACGCGGAGGCCGAATCCTCGCGCGATAAGGACAAGATCAAAAGATTTTACGACAACATCGAAGCACATTTGCACGGAGCCCTGCGCGTCTTACAGCCGGCGCTGGAGATAAACCGAATGATTCTTCGAGAGTGCAAATCGGCGGGTCACGAGAAATCGGGTGTGTACCGCAAAAAATTGAAAAGAACTTTCTACGTGACGAAAAATATTATTTTTCTCTCGGTAATCAAACTTATCCTATAATGCCACCAAAATTTTATACTATTTCGTATCAATGATAATTTTCAGTTCAAAAACGTGATTGCCAGCTGGTTTATTACACGCCGCAGAATCCAAAAAAATCTGGCAAATGCTGCGGTCGGAAAAAGTCGACGGAATGCTGCGAAAATGAAAATATGAGGGAATGGCAACACGAACCGTCGACTTCCCGAGGATTTGAGCAGGTTTGTTTTTTCTTTGGAATTAATATTACAAATTATACATATATAATAACGAAAATATTGAAATAAAATAATAAAATACTTTATAGTTGGGCAACTCTGCAAGCAGCGTCGAATTTTCGGAATACAAGGATCATCCAAAAATATGTTACAGTCCAGCAAGATGCAAAAAAAGTGAAAAAAGTCAAGAATTTAAGAAAAATTCGTATTCGTCGAAAAAAGCATGCTCTACCTGTGGCATAAAATTGAAGGAAAACGGTCTTCTCGCTGAGCTCCCGTGCACGCATTTGTTTTGCTATCCCTGCCTCGGTAAGGCCAAGTATCCCAATAAGTGCCGAATTTGCAACAAGTCCTTCGAAATGAAAAATATCAATGACATTTCTGCTTCCTACTGAAAATCTCATCGTCCTGGAGACGACACTTTTATTCTTGCACGATAAATTATTTATTCGATTATTGGGCATTAAAAACTAACGTGCGAACTTACTTTAAACAATTTAATAAAGCAATATTTCAATATTTCATAACATTTATTTTTAACTGTTTTAAACACGACTGTCGCGTTACGACGGCTGTATTTGTAACCCTTTGGTGCACCGTCTAGCGGAAAAAAATCGAACTAAAAGCTGTCTAACGTTTTTCATTGTTCGACTTCGGTCGTCGAGCAACAATAAAAATCATGAACAAGAATTGAACGAGCAATTTGTCAATAAATAATTTTAATGGTAAATAAGCACGAAATTTATCTTTGTCGAATTACCGAAATTTACAAAATAATCCTTCACTCTGAAATCGACTCGTCAGCAGGTGAGCGCTCTCGCCTCGTGAATCACTTTCGCCAGGATTCGCGTTAACACAAAAGGATCGCAGTGTACGATCTTTTCTTCACGTTTTTATCTATTTCGCTAATATGATAGGAAAGAATGAACGGCTCGAAGAGAATATTAATAACCAGCGGACAAATTTGTTGAATCACAAAAGAAAATTGCTGGAAGATACATCTGAAAAGGTAACGAAACATTTTTGGAGCACGAATATTTATACATATAGTCATCTCGCGATTATTTTTGGAGCACGTAATTTTTTGTTTTTTTTTTGTTAATGATTAATTTTCACATGAAAAAAAAAACAACATTGATCGAGAGCAATCGTCGAATCTTTCAAAAATAATTTTTATTATTAACTACACTTTTTTAATCGATTCCTCAAAAATTACTCCAATCTTGTGGAAATCAAATTATGAATAAAAATTTGTTTTACATCGTAATAAATAAGAATTTATTATTGTTATTAATATTTCAGGTAAAGGAAGAAGTGAGTTTGTGCTTTGAAAGGCTGTCGAAAACTTTGCGAAACAGAGAAAAACAATTACTGCGACAGATAGAGGCAATTCACAACCAACAGCTGAGCATTATTCAGTCCGATCCAGAAATTCCTCTGACTGTACCCTTTGTGAGAGTGAATCTCAGCAAGAAACAAGAATTGGAAGACTGCATCCTCAAGTTTGGAGAATTGTCATCCTCGAACAGGAGCAGCATAGATGTAAGAGATGCAGAACCTTTCAAAATAGAGGATTACGTGGAGGCGAACAGAGATCATGTAACACTTGATAAATTCATCAACAATGAAGCACAAAAAATGGATTATCCTGGCAGTCCGTGCAACTCAAGTTTCAACACTAGTTCCGAGGCTGACGAAACTTCCGAGTGCGAAGTTACCGTTCTAATGAACGAAAATTACGTGGCAAATTCCAAGTTCGAGGATACGAGTTCATTGAAATTATCGAAAGAGGCCGATCAGGCTTCCAGTACTGAGAAAAAATTGTTGGATAGCTCTTTAAATTTGGATCTGAAAATTTGTGCTCAGGCTGTGGTAGACGAAGAATTCGGTGTACCTGAAACGGGGACTCGTGAAAGCAGCAATTTATTGAACAAAAATTCCGAGGATTCGAGTAACAGCTCGGAAAAAGATTTGTGCAGTCCAACAAACTCTGGATCACCGTTGGAAACGGATTCGAACAGTGAGTCAAAAAAAAAGGGACAAGACAGTGAGAAGCATCCGAAGCAGATACAAGAATGGCTGGAACAAATTCTCGTGGAAACTGAAACAGAGCCATCGATACACGAGATTGAACAATTCGCCGAAATATCCAAATCGCGTTTCAGAGAGTTTCAATTTCCTCTTGAAACGTAAAATTATTCTGTGGTTGATTTAACAATCGTATTTAATGTCTCTGTCGCTTGAATCAATTATATGCGTCCTTGATGGGACCAATGTTTCCACGGGATTGGAAAGAGAAAAAAAAACCAAAAAGTCTGATTTTATAGCTGGATTTTTTTTTCATACACATGTCATCAAGTAAAACTTTAATTTTATTTCATTTTGCAAAGTACTTAACGTTTTTTTTTAATAATCATGTAGAGCATGTACACTATGCAAATCGTACAACGAGAAATAATTCGAGAAATTTTATTTGGATTTTTTAGTACAGCTTGCTGTGTTTTTCAAAAATATAAAGATTAAATTTATAAGAATCTCGTGCCCATGAAATAGTTCAATTGTGTATGATCTACGTTTTCTCTTCGGGATAATATAAATTGTAATACGACCGGAAATAATTGTGCTTATTCGTACTGCCAATTATAATGTTAAGAATTACATAGCAGAGTGATAAAATGACACGAAATTAAATTTACGATCAAATCCTTCGATATCAGTGTTCAAGAAGAAGTTCCAGACACAAAAGCAGCTGCACGACGTACCTGACCATTTTTATCGTCCATTCGTCATTCGATCACTCCAATAACTATAGCACTTTGCATTTTGTGTAAATATAATTTTGATATGTGTTTTGTGCTCTGTACGTTCATGGATCTTTTAGGAAATATTCATCGTACTTAAATTTTACATATATTTACTGTGGATAACTGTGAATGAAATAAAACATGAACACAGGTTTATTTATTTATTTTCTTCAAATTGTCAATAAATAATTAACCAGTGAAATCGCATCTTTTTATACAGCTATTTTTCGTCTGGTTTCTTCTCTTGATTCGCAACTACGAGCTTGTAAACAATACTTGTTTGGTATTAATTGTATATGAAATTCATTTTCGTTATCGAGAAGTATTTCGTCATTATATTAACAATTTTACGAAATCCGTAGAATTTGAAAAGTTCTACCTACGAAGAAATATATTGTCGTAGCGCGTGAGGAAAAAAAAACGATACGCACAGTTTGTACTGACAATGTAGATATTCGTCACACGATAGTAATTTTTTTACTTGTGTAAATACGATCAATAATATAATACAAATTCCTCTTTTTCGCGAAACAGAAAAAAAAATTTACTTGAAATACCTTTCGGCACGTTATCAACTACCTATCTATGAAAAGTTTCTTTTTTTTCATTAACAAACGTATGCGTATCCTTTGAGGATTCAATATAATTACTGGCAAGCGAATAAAAGGATTTCTCAAAGACAATTCCATCGTAATTACAGTTGGATAAACAAGAGTTATCGATTTGGTTTTTCATTAGTCAAAATTTGTCGAGTGGAATGTTATACGACTACGTTTCGCTGTTGATGAACTTCGCTAGCTCGTGCCTATGTTTCGTACGAAATCTGGAAATTCTGTATGTTCTAAATTACGAATGTGAGAATAGTTTGTCAAATCCTTAAGCGTTAGAAATCCTATATAGTCTGCAACCGCAGATCGATCGATGCATCAACTTTTTCTTTGGACATGTTTTATCTATTTATTCATCTAACTAAGAAAATGCGTAAATGATTGCTCTATACTGTTTTTTTTGCTTCGTTTGTCGAAATGTTGATTGTCGAAACATAAACTTAGAAAATATCTACCAATTTATAAATGAGCTTAAAACGCATTTATAAAATTTGTTAAAAAGTTCTATACGTAAACGCGCTATGATGTTGATCGGGTCGTATCGATCTTTTTGATTGAAAGTCGAGGATCGTACGAGCTTGAACGACAAGTTTTGTTTCGATAAATTGGTTTTCTACAGCTATAGCGAAAGGCTCGGGGTCATAATGGGAAAAGATTGTGTCTTGGACTCGACAGGTTACCACGCGCGTCGTAATGCCAGTTTTTAATCAATCATTTGCGCGAAACTTGATAGAATACCCAATCTTCGAAGAAGGACGGAACGAAAGCGCGATCCTTCGTGTAGACGACTGGTATGGACAATTGTGATAATACATCCTCGTACATGCTCAGTGACTCTGGACAAGAAGCTCCGTTACCCTAAAAAAATATGCAGAATTAATAATTTACTTACTTTAATTACTTATTAATTTACTTAATTTAATTACTTTTACTAATTCTTCCCTGTAGTCAAGAAATTTATTGCAATAATAATTTAAATGTAATTACATGAGTCATGTATTTTCCATCTTCTTTTAAGACTTTGATTGATGAATTTAGAATCAGACGAATAAAGTCCCAGTCGTCTCCGTGAGGCGTTGTACTTATCGGTATATCGGTCAAGTCTCCGAACACGTAATCGAATTGACGACCCTCGTCGATCATGTGAGCTAGAGCTTTCACGCAATCACCGATTATTATCTATAAAAAAAAATTATTTCTTATGAATATTCCCCTTCGCGTAAAAGATGTTTCGAGTGTGCGAAAAAATATTGAAACGTGCAAATGAATTAATCGCAGTTGTACCTCGTAATTGTCTCCCTTCCTCTTGTCAAGGCAATCACCGCATATGCTTCTCATGTGTTGGCTGCAAGCTTTCATAACGACGTCATCGATCTGAAACGACGAATATTCGTTGATTGGCGAATAATTGAGATAATTGGAGTAAAGTGAGTGGAGCTAATATATATTTTATCTTAAAACTGTACACTTTTTCGATGAAACCGACAAATTTTACTCAACTCTGATTGTACGATTGAAAACTTGAACTACACTCGAAATTTTGAAAGTGTATAAAAGTTATATGTAAAATACATACTTCCAGCATTGTGACGTGTTTTGGATTTTCTTTGAGCAATTCCCAAAGCAACCCTCCATCACCGCCGCCAAGAATAACGATCTCTTTTCCCGTGTACGATTCTTTTCCTCGTTGCATGAGAGTCTCAGTATAGATCAAATCTGCCTCGGACATATCTTAAAAAAAAAAATTAGCATAACATTATAATACATTTCTTAATCATTGAACAGCAAAAACATTGTTCTCTGCATGATTATTCTATATTTTTTCTCAGATGAAAAAGAGTTAATTTCGAATACTCTGAATAAATAATCAAATTTTAAAAATATTTTGTTGTTTCGTAATGATCTAAATCATAGTGAAAAATATAATTATGAAATAAATGTTAAGGTATTGAAGGTAAAATTGAAGGTAAAAAGGTAAATTAGGTAAAATGAACTTACTCTGCAACTCATCCAGGACCAAAAGATTTCCAAGGGACTTGGAGTGGACGATTTGTACTTTCTGATAAGGGGATCGTGCCTCAAACACCAGTCTGTCGATGTCGTACTCGAGTAGTCTTTCATCTTGAAAGTAACATTTATTAGTTACTTCGATATTTTTGTGGCATGCAAAAAATTACAGTGTCTTACAAATCTCGCTTTCGCACAGTAAACGAAACGCATGCAAGAAGGATGCATAAAAGGAGTAATATTTGTTAGTAAATAGTATAAAAATTCTATTTTATCAAAGACCATGCTTTATTCTTGAAAAAAATCTCATTCGTGTCATAGGAACGAACTGCAATGTCAATAATGAAAATTTGACACAGAAAACAAACAAAAGAATGCGATTGGATTTTCGCTTACACTCGAAAGCATCGATGTCAAGCTGAAAATTGAATTTTACTTGATAATCGAATACAAGATGCAAATATTGAGAAATATGGAAAAAATCGTCGAAGCGTATCGATAAATGGCAAAAAATATTAGAATGTTTTCAAGTGTGCAACGTTAAAAGGGCGCTAATCGAATTGAAAAAATTTGCAGGCAGCCTTCTTGATAATGTTACGTTTTGATAACGTTTCAGCTTCATCCCTCTCTCATTTCCAGTAATTCTATCGTCTCTCTTTCGTTTTTTCTGTTTTTTCTGTTTCTTTTTTTTCGACCGTAAACACAATTATAAATAAACTCACCGGCGGTCGGAAAGTATCGCTCAAACGGGCCACCGCGTTTAATTGGAGTAAGCGCGCGTGATCTTGTGGCTGTCACTGCTGCCTGCAATGCCGTCTCCAAGTTTCTGGCCGACTACCATTAGCCGCCAAGCGAACCAACGAATAAACAGAGCAAACGTCCTATCTAGTACAATTAACTTCTACTACTTTTCTTTCATTTTATAAATATTTCGTTATTCAATGTTTCGTCTCTTGTCTTTGAAAATAAAATTTAGAATAAAGTAAATGATTTTGTAATGGAGTGTGCCCACGTTGCAAAATAAACTTTATGTCGAGGTAGTTTCGGCGTTTGCACTAATGTCTTTAAAAGAATCGAATAATCTTTCACCCAGATATTATATGCTTTTTGAAAAATCACAAAATTAAAAATTATGAACTGAAAAAAAATCTGTTCGACAAATGACCACAAAAAAAGCAATCAAATTAATAAAATAAACAATAGAAATTTTTTTTTTAATCTGTACAGTGCATTTTGACTGAGGAACTGAAAAAATGAATTTTTTTTAATAACTCGGAACTAATTAAGTAAAGAAAATGCATTATAGAAATTGAATATTGGAAGAAAAAGATATAACTTTGATCATTTAACTTTTGAATGTCAATTTTCTTCAAAGTATTCGATTTCTGTGATACTTGGCTCAAATAGAATGATTTAACTCGTTTGCACCGCCGGAACCACCTGAACAAGCCATAAAAAGCTATCGTAAAATATTTGCACCGAAAATCGATATCTCGTTTCAATCGTGTCCTCCTATTTAATATGTATTCATGTGGACTCGGGTGCACAGTACTATTTCTCATCGAAAGATTCGGTGCAAGGGTTTGATTATTGTACAAAAGATGTTTCGAAATCGTATGTAAAAATGTGCTTGGGAGAGTCTCATTCAGCATTCTTGGCAAGCCACCTATCCTATAAATCTAAATTCAACAATCAATAACAATTTATGAAAAAAAAAACGTATGTTTCATAAAAATCTATGCAGAGATTGGCACCTCAGTTTTTTTTTTCAAGTTCGATTACTTACAAATTTTTATTATATCAGCACTCGAATCATCCATTATAAATAGATTAATTTATAATGAATCATTTTCAAACGAAAAATTTTGAAAACTGTAAAACTTAAAAAAAAATCTTGATAATGCAACTTTTAAATAGCGAATTAATGGGAAAAGTGGTGGAAAGTCCTAAATAGTTGCAGAAAAGCGATAAATCCTTGTTTCGGAAGGATTTGAGAAATCCCTGTCAAGAGGGATAGGCACAGCCAGGTGCCTATCTCTGGACCTATTGGCTTGTTATGAAACATTGTAAACCAATTGACATTTAAAAAATGGAAGGTTTTAAATAATTTGCACTGCGGGATAACGTTATTTCTACCTGATAGTGTTAAATAGAGATCATATATGGTTCCTCGTCTTATAGGTGGCAAACGTTTGCTGCGTCGGCTGTTCAAAGCCATGGCAATGTCTGCTTCCAGGTATCGCCATTGCTATAATATCCTGTCAGTTAAGCAATGTTTCCTCTCCAAAAATAAAACTCTAATTAGCATTAAGGCACTTCGGGACTACAAAAAAAACTTTTTAGAAAGAGTTTTTACCGATAATTCAGTATTTTATTCAGTGAAAGTTGTATTTTATTTACGACGAAAATTTCGACATCGAAATCAAATGAAAATGAAACGAAATCTAAGAACGTATGCCTTTAAAAATATGACTATCGATGATAAAATCAGTGTTTTTCGTCTTTTTAAAAACATGTTTCAAATAGAAAAAAATTTACTGATAAAAAATTTTAAAACCATCATCTTCATACTGTTTCGAATTTTTCATGTTTTTTTCTTTCTTTTTTTATTTCATAAATATATGTTTTTTCTGATTGTGGTATCGAAATACCTTAATGGTTGAATAATCGCTACAAATAAACTAAGATTCGAAACTTCAAAATCAGAGCTAAACAAAGTTTGAGATTGAAAGTCTTTAACTGGATATTTTTAGCAATGAGCTCCACACTTTGTTTCAACTTGCAGAGAAAAAGTTTCAGAGACAATCCCAATTGAGCTGAATTTGGAAAATGTCCAATACTCGTGTAAGTATGTAGACTTTGATCTACTAATAATCAGGGCCAAATATTTCTGTACAGGAGAGAAAAGATTAAAAAGATGCTTGTCACACCTGTTTAGAAAGATATAACATTGATTCACGCTTTTTTAATCACTGTTAAAACAATTTCTGGCTCTTTGAAGTTTTTCTTTCAAACTGGCCAGTATGGAGCCTGCTTGATTACAAAATTGCTGCAAAATTGAATTGGATTTCACAAGGGTTAAGAGTGCTTAAAAAGTAAGAAGGGAAGAGCTATTGAGAGATTTTTTTTTTAGAAAATGAAGAAGCTTACGTCGCAGGATAGAAGAGCATCTTCGTCATCTTTTTTGTAATATTCAACATTGACTGTGACCAATCCTTCTGGATATCCTCGGACAGTGATCAGACTGCCTTTGGGTCCCGCATACAACATCACTAGACTATGATCGACATTGACCTCGGTTAGAGTTTTGAGCCCGTTGAAGTGATCCGCCAACACGTTGGCAATTGTTGACTTAAGATTTGAACGTTCATCAAGATCAGCGATAACATTCGTAGAAACGGTAAAGTCGAGCAATACTGTGTGAGCGACCATCTTGCTTCTATTTTGCTGAAAATTAAACAAAACACAGACATTACCATTTAAAAGTCCAAAATAAAATTTTTAATATTTTGTAAAGAAAATGATTATTTTTTCAATAAATATTACATTGATTTCTTATCTAAAGACTTCAGAATATTTTTAAAATTATGAATTGAAATAAAAATATAAAGGATTGAACAAAAAATGATGATTTAATTATTTAAGATGCGAATTTTTAACAATTTTTATAACATTTTCGTTTTAAAATATGAAAAAAAATTAAAGGTATACAGTAAAATTGAATTCAATTATGAGAAAAAAAAATTACACTTTTTGTCATGACAAATAAAACGGATAAAATTAGTGTATTTTAGCATGTAAATAATGTTTTATTGTGACGAGTGTTGAAAACCATCGAACTTATGGATTTGAATGAAAATGAATGCAATTGTGGAAAAAAATAATGCAATTTTTATGGTAAATCGAACAAATTGTGACAATCTAAAATACACGATCGCAAAAAGGAGTGTATATAAACCGGTAGCGTGTTTGGATTGCGAAGAATTCTTATGTAATCGTACTTAAACGAACGTTGAGCGCTAACTGGAAGTAAGGAGCGTCGTAAATTAAAAATAATAATGTTATTCGGAGCAATCTTCTCACTCACGTATACTTATCAACTTTATCAACAATTATGGAATTGTCGAATACGAGGAGACGGCTGAATGGTATTTCCCTAGACTAATCGAATAACCAATCGTGCATATGAAGCACGCGTTCCTTCGCTCACGATTTAGATATCTGCGAGAGGGAGTCGCGATGTACTTCCCTCGCGCTGATTGGACGATTTTCATTTTTTGTCTGCTGCGCGTGCCGAAAAACGTTTCGTTCGTTCCATGCACTCGCACGCGATTTCACTGAAGATTACTGATAATAAACAAAATTTGAATATTTTTTACTACATTCTATAAAAAAAAATAAATAATATATGATTTAGATTGTAAAAAATTATAAAATATCTAGTAATAAAAAATGAAGCATATTTGTTTCGAATTTGCCACAAATGATAGATTCTGCTCGCAAGTTGTAAGAGGGACTTGCAGTGTAGTTCTTTCGCTCTGATTGGACGATTCTCGTTATTTGTCTTTGGGCCCTGTTCCTCACTGCTTTCGGCGCTTTCACGAGTCGCGACGCCAGTTGCATTTTGGAGGGGGTGGCGGTCTTGTGGGAAATTTGCAGGATCCCGGCTTGAATTGAACAAAAACGTATGTTTTTGGACAAGTGTCTGATAATATTTTGGTTCACGAAAACAAAACATAATCGAGAACGAAAATGAGTGCAGCACCTGCCTTCAGTGATTCCCAAGAATCTGCCCTTTTCGACGACGCTACGTTTTGCGAGATACAGAATGAGTTACAGGACAATCCGATGTGAGTACGCGTTTACAATACATTGGAGTACAAAATCGTTTATAGATACACTAATATTAACGTTAATTATTGAAACTCGTAAGAATTCGCGTAACAATTACTGTAGTTTAAAAAACAATTATTTTTCCCTCGTTCCAATGATTTTTCGTGCGGTAAAATTCAAGGTTAGATTCTCATAGATCGACGCAACAAGTGCGCGTTCCTATAGGGACAATGCCGATTGCGTCTTTTTTGAGAAATAGGTCACTCAATTTTAGAAAAACGTCACGAACTTCAATGATCGTTTGTCTTTCAATCTATGCTCTCTTTATCTTCGATAACCTCTTCAAGCTATAGTAGGTAAGGTATGGAATCGCCAACGTTAAAAACTCGTATAACAATGGTACAAGTGCAAAGGGACAATGGCAGGTGACAATTGCGTCATTTTTTGGAGATGGCCACCGTGGAATTTTTTTTGAAAGTTTTCGACCAATTGTTTGATATTCTCGCATATTTATATCAGTCATAATCCACTAATTAATTTGTACCCGAAATAATAAATTCAGAATATATTGTACTTTTTTAACACATGATTATTTTTCGAATTTTTTCATAAGCTATTTAATAGTAAAAAAAATTTTTTTATGCTATAATTCCAAGTTACTCTGTACTTTAACAATTCAACAACTTTTAATAATCTATAACACATTTTTTTTTATTTTCAAGGTATCCAGAACTGTTGAATGAAGATGTCATGGAAACTGAGCAAAAATGCAACCTGATGTTTATTCAACCGCAACAAGCAAACATTCCAATATTGGATGAATTCCCTGGAAGATACAATTTTCAGATGAAGTTGAATATACAGGGAACTGGAAAACATTGCATTGTGAGTATTTGCTCCTTTGATATGTATAAAATTGTGTTTCTTTGTAAAAAGAATGAAACCTACCTGCCATGATTTTCAGTACTCTGAAAAGTTGGGAAAAGTTTTCATAAACATGGAGCAAACTTTGCCCTTGAGATTCGAATGGCAGCCGTTGGTTCAAGGCTTGTGGCTCCGCACAACAATGGTTTTCAGTTTGGACCAGTACAGAAGCGACGCGGTTATCAGATGTCATAATCACGTGGCCTCGAGCATTGCCGCCAACCACGTGAATCCCGACGTTATAAAGCACGTCGTTCGCTGTCTGGATCCAGCAAGCATCTACGAGACTCACGGAACTCATTTGTCAGTGCTGACCCCTCTGGGAGTTCCCCAAGCAGGCTCAAACTACGTGCCCATGAATTTTCAATTTTTCTGCAAAAATAGCTGCGTCTCCGGCATGAATCGTCGACCGACCGAGATCATTTTTACTCTCGAGAACCAAGGCGGCGAAATCTATGGACGTCAGCGATTGCCGGTGCGAGTCTGCAGCTGCCCGAAGCGCGACAAGGAAAAAGAGGAGAACGAGCGCGAGGGCGGAGGTGTTTACGTTGCTGGCGGCAAAAAACGCAAATTCTCCGCACCACCGGGAAAAAAGATCTTGGTTCCCGGCAATTCGGATAATCGCGAGTACACCGTGCACTTCAAGATACCAGGCAAAGACAACTATCTGGCCGTTACAAAGTACGCGTTCGATCTGCTCGCAGGTCAGAGATGTCGAACTGGCCAATATGAAAGCTTGCAACCTTACATGGAAGACCTCCTGGACAAGATGCAATCTTAAGTTTATTATAATTTTTTATAATACTTTGTTATTTGTAAGTCTCAGGCTGCCATTTTTTTCTGACCGTCACCCCCGAATATTTTCGTTGTCATGAACGAAAAAAAAAAACAAATGTACGATCAACGAAGTCTGGATTCTGAAGCTCCTAACATTGCTCCACATGCGTAATTGATAATCTCATTACGCGTACAAAAGCCACCCTCAAAATTCACTTTTCGCACGGGACCACGTTTGACTTGAGATTTTTCACTATTATTTTTTTCTAGTATTATTTTATTTTTATATTCTAGTATTATGTATGTTATTTTTCGTTGCCTGTATCTATGACCGATGAAAATTTCGTCATAAAGTGCTTCCGATTTTCTTTAAACCGTGGTATTTGTTGCATGTTTCTACCAACTTGTGAAAAACGACCATGTTGAAAAGGTTTTTTGGATTCTTTGTGTTTGCATACAAGAGGTCTTTTCTGAGGTCGTTCTATCGTTTTATCGTTTTCTTAGGATTTTGTTACAAATCTGCACATTCTTTGATATGATCTGCATATGTGAATGAAATTTCGAGAGGTTTTACCTCGTAAATATCTATATATTTATTAAAAATGCCTTCAGTCAAATCAAAAATTTTTATCTCAATTTATCTCCATACCATGTGGTTTTTGAGCTTAAGTTTATTAAGAAAAGTTGTTATAAATCGATTCAAGAACAACATACTCAAAATTCAAGGTCATCAAAGGTGATCTGTCAAATGTCGTGGCAGCGACTCGAGGCAAGTACATTTACAGCCGAGAGCAAGCGCGACTTTTATATTATAAGTGGTTTTGATAGATCAAAAATTTTATCAAATTTATATTAAATTCACTAGGGCTGGGTAAACTGTAAAGCCTAGTATTTTTTCTTTTTCCAATAAAAAATAAGTTGAGGACGTACCAGGTACGCTTCATTACGAACCAGATGTCAAAATTTCAATTTGGTCGAAATTTTGTTCAATCGTTTGTTTTTTTTTCTTCGCAACCGCCTCCGCATGAAATTACCTCTTATCCAAACGATTGACAGCGATTGACATAGTGTCAAAATCTTGAAAAAAATGAAAAATTTTGGGACAGCACACTCGCCGAGTTTTTTAAAAACTTACTACCATTGCAACAACAAAAATTTCATTAACTCGGCAAGTATGCTTTCCGAAAGAATTTGTTATCGTTTATTCTTTAATTATTACCCAACTTGTAAATGTACTTGCTTTGTTTTTTACAGTACGAGTACTGTTCTTGAGCCATGTACGTATGAAAATCACGAAGAAAAAATCTTAAATATTTTTTTAAAGTATATAAGGAAAGATTTTTCGATGTGTTATAAACAGGTCGAAATATTCAGGGTTGAAAATCGCAATATTTAACATGTGCTTTTATGAGAGAGCACTGAGATTTGGATTTTTAACAATAAATATCTCGATATCTGTGTGGTTAAAGGTCTTAAGGGTGTTGAGTCCGTACAGCAAAAAATCAAAAGTTTGACAATGTTTTTCTCCCATACAAAGTCGTTTGCGAGCAAAAATTTATAAATAAAAGTTGCTGCAAATTAACTGAAGAAAAACATTTGAGATTAAAGGTCATCAAATGACAGGTCTACTCTCTATGTGATTGCACAAAAAAATGATGACATTTTTTTGAAAAATCAGATAAAGCTTCTTTAATGCCATATAAAGATCAGTCCCAAATTCCCCCTAAATTAAGGAGTTTTTGTTACTGAGATTATTGTACAAAATTGTAACTTCAAACACGTGCTCTTACGGAAAGGTTCAGAAAATATAAATTTTTAACAATTAATATTTTAATGCAGAGCTTCCTAATCGCCGTGAAATTGTTACATAACGTTTTGGAGATGTTAGTTAATTTTATGTAAAATTTCAAAAAATTTTCCATCATGACTATGAACACATCTTCAAAGTATAATTGACATATGTAAATCATATCATAGGATTGTGCAGATTTTCAACGAAATCTTAAGAAAACGATAAAATGATAGAACTACTTTTAAAGCATACTCGTTAATTTTTTTTTGTACCGTAAATGTAAATCTTGATTGTTATGTTTATTATAAAATGATGCTCAAGGAAGAGTGCCTTTCCATTGTAGGATAAATTTTTATAAAGTTAAATACACATACCAATTAGTTTATAAAAGTAAGCAATAGGAGAATGAGAAAATTTTCTCCGCAAAAAAAAATAAATATTTTGTTACAAGCATCCGTTGCATTTGTTCAATTACCTGTAAAGTAATATTAAAGATCAAAGTGCAACGCTAAACCCTATATCCTTCGGGTCTGAGATCGAGCAGCTGAATGACGAGCGTGTCGACGTCGAGATTTTTCGGCATTGAAACCAAGTGACGAGGAAGCGGTGCGGAATCATCGTTCAGTCTCGCGATGATCCTCCTCGATTCGAAAATTTGATTATTTTCGTTTGTACCGATAAGAGTCCATTCCCCGAGGTCGTCGCTTCCTGAGCTCGAGATCCAGACACTCTCGTTTTCACACTGGAGCAGAAAAAATGGGGAAAAATGAATCTTCGGTAAATATTGTACGAATTATGATATTTATAATTATTGCAATGCTCGAATAAGTTTTTAATTATTTATAACTAGCAGGCTTCGCGCTCTCGCGGTAATAGAAAAACTGACCCAAAATCCAGTTTTTTGGTTCATTCAATATGAATTCTTCAATTTCGCCTCAAATAAGTAGCATTTTTGTTATCTTTCCTTTTTCTTGACGAAATGAACTTTATAAGGTGTGATTTTTAAAGATTTTTGCAAAACTAAGCGAATGGCGTTGGAATCATGTTAATTCATTAATTTTTTAAAAAGTTATGACGCCTTGAAGATTTTTGAAAAAATGGAAAGGGGACCTTAAAAAATTTGCAAAATTTTTCGAATTTTTTTAATCGATTTTAAGACTTTATTCGATCGGAAATTTCCCGTAGATAACGAAAATGCTACTTATTCGAGGCAGAATTCAAGAATTCATATCGAAAAATTCAAAAAACGAACCAAAAATCAGTTTTTTTGGCTTAATTCGTTGACAAATTCACTGTCACTTGATGAAATCAACTTTAGGAGTGATTTTTAATGATTTTTGCAAATTGAAGAGAATAGCACTAAAATTATGTTTCTATAGAATTTCATACTCTGCATTGCCATCTGGTCACTGTGAGTTAAAATAAAGTAGCCTATGTTCAAATCTACGTTGAAAATTGTCTCTATGACAAATTTCATTCAAATCCTTGCAAACGTTTTTGTGTGATTAAGTAACAAACATCCAAAGATACAAACATTCACATTTATATATTAATAAGATAAGATTACTAGGATAAATGAGAGACCTGAACGAAGAAAAATAGTCCTCGATGAGAAATAAGGTAAGTGGCTGGTACGAAGGGAAACGGCCAGGGTATCCGGGCGATTTTTCCACTGAATCGCACCTGAGGCCCGTCGTGAGAGCTCGCGAGATGTTCCAGAACGGAGTGAACAGAGAGAGTTCGCCTGCACGCTGTGGATCGCGACAGAGGGCAGCGAAACGACGAATCGTCGACGGACTCGGTCGAACCACCCCAGGTTGGTGTCTGAGGAACGCTCAGCAAACCTGCGCTTCGCGGACCCAGCGAGGAATCCGTCCGAGACTCATCGGCCAGCGAGAGCTCTCCCGTACTCGCAGATTTTGTTCGATCGCTCTGCGTAAGCTCGTTCAATCTTCTGTACGCCGCTGGACGATTGCTCGGTTCGTTGTGGGCGGAAGAGAGATTTTCTGCGGAAGCGGCCTTGTCGAAACCACCTACGAAAATTCAATGATGCCATGCACTGATGCAAATACTACTTTTTCATTTTCCTTCGCGTAATTTTTAAAATATTTAAAATAATATTAAAAAAATGTTATGTCAACGATGGAAAACTTCCTCACCGTTGAACAATCTCGCTATCGAAGATTTAATTTTTCGGGAAAATACGAGGGGACTCTCGTTGCGTTCTTTTTTCTCGATTTTTCCGAAAAGTTTATCACGTAGGGAGGAATTTTCGTTCGGTGAAAAATTTTCTTGGAAAGCCTCACGAATATTTCTCTGGAGCTCGTCGGCCAGGAGGCAACGACCCTGGCCGAGTCTGACTCGGCAGACGGGACAGCGAGGAGTTCTGGCCCTGCATCCGACGCAGAGAATGTGTCCGTGGACGCACTGAGCGACCGGCGAGGCCGCGCTGTCCAGACATACGGGACACTCGAGGGCGCTTATCGTACCGGAAACAGCTTTCGCGAGTTTCCGAGCAACTTCCGGTAGCGGGCCGGACAAGGCGACGCCACTGTCCGAGTGCTGTTCATCCCGCTCCAAGCTCCTCCAGACTTGCGCTCTCATCGTACTTCCGACTTGGCCTCGGATCAACGAAGCCACTTCCTTCACGCGAAGTCCGATCAAGTCATTTCCGGCGATGCTCAACAAACAGTCGCCAGCTCTAAAAATAAATTAAGATTATTATTTATTTGCAAATTATCAAAAAAATGTTAGCAGCTAGGAGCGAGCTTTTATTTTTATTCATTTTTAAACGTTTTCTACCTTAATCCGGCCAAATCGGCAACACTTCCGGTCTCGACGTATCCGATCCAGGGATAAGGATCCCATTTCGACCTCGTCAGATGAAAACCCAGAAATTTTTTATCCGACTTAACTTCCACACCTTCCAATCTCAGCTCCAGCGATATTCTACTCGCTCCGGCGATTGTCGTCGCGTCTTTTACGTCCGGCGTGGTCATGACGACTCTGACGCCTGCCGCCTCCGCAAGTAATCTGCGATTTTATTGTTTTTTTTTCAATAAATCTCGCACAATAATGTAAACTTCAATACCTCACTATCTTTTTAATTAATCTTTATTTTTATGTTGTAACTTCATTCATTATTTTTGTCAGATTTTATTTATTAGTTTTTCTAATAATGTTATTATTAATCATTCTTTTCGTTTGTATTTTTCATCGTGTGTGTGTTACTTTTTTTGAATGAAATCTTACACGCGTGAATAAACTTGATATTGTTTCGTGATTCTTCTTCGGCTAAATTTCGACCCTTTTTTTTATTCTCACCGAGAATTAACTTGGCGACCGTTCTGCGATTTATCCAGCATGAGTGTAAAAACTGTACTGTAAATACGAAAACGGTCTCGCGATCGACGGATCAAGTTGACGCGGTAAAAGTGGTTCACCTTCACCCAAATGTATACAATATCCTCGCGCGTGCACTTGGCATTGGCACTACATAGAGACGAGTTTCCATCATCGATGCGCTATTTTTGCTGGCACATCCTGTAATCGAGGATAAGGAAGAACGTAAGGTATTTTTTAAAATATTTTTTATTACTTTTTTTTTTATTCCTTCGAGCGATTGACCGCGTACGTGTTTTTCTTCTACACAAAATTCTTTAGAGGGAGAAATTAACGATTAACGAAATTACCGAATAATTTTTATGGAATAAAAAAATTTATTGATTTTTACATATTTTACATTTTAATAAGTTGGATATGCTGAAAAATTAATACAGTTTCGAGTGCATTTTTTTTCGTACACGTGTATTTATTTTACAAAATCCAAAGGAACCAATTAACAAATAAAAATGACGGAAATGATTGTAGGTAAAAAAAATGGTTGGTTTTTGCATTTCTGATGATATGTTGATGAGACTGGTGCATTACAGAGAAATTATATCGTTTTGTTCAAGTGATAAAAGCACAAGATACATTTTCATGGAAATGTATTTCGACCTCAAAGATAATTATATTTATTTCTGTACAGTATTATTTTCCTTGGATTATCCAATATTTTATTTACATATAAAGTAGTCTAAAAATCAATATACACTCTGTGCAGTGTTCGAAAAAAAAGTAAACCGCTTTGGGGAAACTTTAGTTACTGAATCTATTTGAAATAGACAAATGAGAAATTATTAGGTGTATTGTTTTGCTGTTTTTTTTTTCATTCACAGTAAAATGTTTCTTTCTATACAATACTTCATAAAATTGTTTGCTTAAATTTCATAGTTATGCAGTACAATGATGGCAATAGTAATTCGCATAAAATATTGTCAATAAAAAACCATTCTCGTTTCATTAATACATATTGTATGATCGTATACACGGACACGTGTACCATCGCGTTAATGGACTGATATAAAGATTGAAAATATCGAATACCCTTTATTCCAAGGCCTCTACGATGAAACAAAAAATACGTGTTCTATCTCTTAATATGAAATTTGCAAAAATGTCGATGAGCCGAAAATTGTCAGTCCATACAACGTACGCGCTTCCACTAGTCGTCGAACGACATGATATGCTTTTTTGCAGCGTATTTAAGAGTATTACTTCTCATTAGCGATCGAAAATCAAATCTTCGAGCGATACAAACGTTAAAAATGATTCTTTACAAGATGAGAGGGCAAAAGAGGAAGATGACGCTTGCCGTAAGATTAAAGATTGTCAAAAATGACAGGCGATTCCCTTAAAAAAATTATAGTAAATTCATAAATGCTCGTTCAAGCCTCGAGACATCGTCTTACTGTATCGTCGAAAAACGACTTGGTGTGACTTTATGACGTCATAAAGTGTTTTTTATGCCAGTGGAAGTTATTTGGGAGAAAAATTATTGGTACAGTATGTTCAAGCACTGGTTCAGCGTGTGCACGGTAGCGTGCGCCGTTGCTTTCAGCACAAGCAAGTCCGGATCCAGGTGAACGCTCGAATTTTCTATCGTCTGCGCGAGAATTTGATTCTGCTTCTCAACTTTGTTGAGCTGTTCTCTGCAGTTGGCGAACGCGTCGAGAACTTCGAGCTTTGCGACTGGAGTCCTACCAGAGTTGGTGCAGTGATCTCTGTGAGCCAGAGGAGGATGGCTCCCAGCTATCGCTCTTGTATACATCTCTGTCACTGCTCTCAGCTTATCCACCCATTCTTGACGAGCCCTTGCATCTGTAGCTCGCAATTTTATCATGTCGCCTGGTAAAATTCAATTGAAAACGATGTTAAGCAGAGTCCTAAACTTTACTGAATAAAAATTGTTACGTTATGAGTTGTTTAAATATCAAATTTGCACTAATGCAGCCAACTCGTTAAACGATTTGTAAGTTCACTCAAGTTCAAGGAGTGAAAAATGTATTATGTACAGTACAAATACAATGAAATGTAATTAAATGTAAACAAAGTAAAATGTAATGCGATGAGTATTGAAGAGATGCACAAATTAGATACCTGTAGCAGAGTTAACAGTAAAAGTATTGGAATCTTCATCGCTAGGTGCAATAACAGCACCAGCGAGATATATCGAACACCTCGGCCTGTGATTTTTCTCAGATTCGCTGAGAAAGTAGTGCAACTCGCCAGTTTCGGGACTCAAAATAAACCACCGATACTGCCAACCTTTCATAGCATTTGTGTATTTGTGGAGCTGCCCCTCGTACGGTTGTCTTATTTGAGCGTTCATTTTTTTGCTCCTCTCTCTTCAATTACTCGGCAAAAATGTCACTGATTATTTGAGCGATTGTTCGTTAAAATAAATGCGTTCGTGCAACAATTACTTGAGACATAAAAAATCCGAGGACATCTCGAAATTGAAAAGTGTCATCCAGTGTTGACACTTGACGGATTTGAGGTTATGACGAATGAAAGGTTAGGTCGCCGAAGATCGCTGGATGACCGACGCAAAGTAAGTCCGATTGTTGGACTCGGTCGGCTGCTTACCGATTTTGAAATATATATAACAACAAAGTTTGAAAGAATATATCGTAGATGCTCGTAAAAGGAACAAGTGCGACGAAATTCTAATATATTCCAATTGTTTCCTGCGTTAGTTTGTGGAACACGCTTTGAAATTAATTTCGATTACTGTCTGTTGACTGATTGATGATAAAAAAGAAATTGTTTTATCTCGACCGGTCACTTATCTATAATGATTTGACGAAAAAAGTGTCGCAAAGTGGCGCTTTTTTCTCCCAGAAGGCCCTGCGATTTGTTTCCTCGTCCTGTTCGATTCTCTCTCTCCGCGAGGTATGTAGTCTATTGAAAGGAGAGAGAGAAAGAGTGAGAGTGAGAGACGAGACGTGCAGAACACAACATACGCTACGTAAAAGTGACTACGAGACTCGCGGAACGCGAATGTGGAGGCACGGACACAATCGCGTCGCGGAAAGAAAAAAAGAAAGTGTCGAATTCTCTCTCTGTCTCGTGTCCCTCCTCCGGCGGTCTCCCGTTGACGATTGCGCCGCGCGCGGAGCGGGGCGGCCGGGGCGTTGGTACAGTTTGTGGTGTGTGTGTCGCGGTGTGTCCGTCCGTCCGCAACGTGCACCGAAAACGAGTGTAGTGAGAAAACGGTGCGGTTTGGATCCTCGCCGAGGATTCTTTGACGTGTGTGCCTTGAAAGAACGCGCGAGTACGCGGGGCGTGTACATCCCGGGAGCAAGTTTCGCCTGGGTCCGCGCTCTCCGGGCCACCGAGGAAAGACGCTCCCCCGTTGGAGAAAATAAAAAAGGACGGGCCGACAAATCGCGGAAGAATAATGGCATCGTGATCCAAGGGTGTCCGTATTCCGTGATAAACGAGGACGGAGCGACAGGAGCGAGTGAGACGGAGAAAAAGAGATATAAAACGGCAAATATAAAAGTTTTCTCGAGACTCGCGCGCCGCGCGCATGCCTCCCGTGCACCCTCGCCATTTTAGAGGTGAATACATATTATTATGTTGCTCTTTATCTTTGTCAAATCGACACTGGGATCCTCCAGTCGTGACGTTTCTGACAAATTTAGGGAAAAGCGGGCTCGGCGATCGTGAAGGAAACTCGAAACTATCGAATCGCCCCGACGAACGTTTTGCTCGGTTCGCGATCCTGTTGATAGTGCTGCTGTGCCACTGGTCGATAAAAGACCGAGCCCCTCGCTCTCTCACGAGAGAGAAAAAAATCACGACGAGCCTGAAACGATACGTACACTCAATATACATATTTCGTTTCCTTGCCCTCTCTCTCCCCCCCTCTCCGCTCTCTCTCTCTTAATCTCTCTCTTTCTCGTCCTCCCTTCTGCTTTCCTCTGGCCTTAGGGCCCCACTTTTCCATCGGAGACCCAACCCTCCTTACACCCGCATTTCGCACTATCTAGACTCGAAGAGACACTCTTTTTCGACCCTCCCCTCTATTTTTACCATAAATCCAAAATTGCTCATATTTTTTTACGATACTCGCGAAAAAATGCTTCTCGTCGGGGATATTTCTTACTTTTGAACGAGTTTTCTTCATGTCCCGAAGCCTAGCCAGACGTCGATGCGCTTCGCTTTTCCCTTATTTCTCTGGTACGCTCATTTTCTTTCTACGAGAATGAACATTTTAGGTTTGTTGCTGTTTTGTCTTTTTTTTTCTTTTTTAATTTCAAGAGAGAAAAAGAGAGCGTGCAATGAAGGTTCTTTTGAGAGTTCTGTGTTTTTCTTTTTTCTTTCTCGAGCTCTAGTGGACATACGACTGTGATTTACGGGGCCAAGCCTTTTCTTCTGGCGTTCGTGGATATGTGTCACATTAGCGCGAATGACGTGAGCAATAAACACAAATATGCGCAAATTTCCACAAATCTCATCGTCGTAAATCACACGGGAAAAACAATCCTGGTATTTCAAAATGTCCTCGGTTATTATCGAACGCGTTATCATTTCTTACATTGATTTCATAATGTTACCACTTTTTTAGTCTTTTGAACACAGCTTTGGTTATTTTTTGCTACTATTTCAAATCGACCTTTTCGAATGAAATTTTTGGTCAAAATTTTAATACAAATTGACTCATCAAATCTATTTGCTATCTCACGTTTTCAAATAAAGTTGAAAATATTTTAAACCAAAGCCAAGATTTGAATATCAATAATTCTTTTTGTGTTTTTTTTTTCATTATTTGATACCATTTTCATCTTCCGAGTCAATCTCCAAATAGATTTTTTAGTATATTCCATAACACTTCTATGGAAGTAAATTTTTGTTTGAAAATTCCTTGCCAGGATTATTTTTCCTTGTTATTCAAATATTTTGTATCGCACTGATCATTGCGCTATTCAAACTCACAATTTTTCCACGTATTTAAAAATCCAAAGTTAGACTCATCATATTTGTACAGTCAAACATCACAAAGAGCATAGAAAATCATTGTTGCATTCACTATTTGTATAATGATTCTGTAATTATTTTAAAAAAAATTATTATTCATAATATTATTTCATACATTTTAAAGCAAATTCTTTTTAATAATCAACATCTTAGAATTTTGTTGCTCATTAAAATTGTTTGTCCTTAAAATGTAATTTGAGAATTGGTTTTGCTCATTGTTATTTTTCTTTGCGGTTCAGTGACCAAAGCAACGAGGTCAGGAATGGACTGACGGATGGTTCGCTGAGACCGGTGAGGTTGAAGGAACAATTGAATTTGAGGCGAGAGGAAGTAGGTGCGAGAAGAGGGGATCCCAGTCGTTCCAGCGAGGATAGAAGTAATATGCCTACCGTTGCAAGGCCAGGAAGCCTCAAGGACCCCGAAATCGCCGAACTATTCGAGAAAAATGATCCCGAGAAAATATTTGAGGACCTCCGGGAGATCGGACACGGCAGTTTCGGCGCCGTTTATTACGCGAGATGTCTGGTCACCAAAGAAATCGTCGCCATCAAAAAGATGTCCTATCTCGGAAAGCAAACGGTGGAGAAGTGGCAGGATATTCTCAAAGAAATACGGTTTCTTAGGCAACTTAACCATCCGAACACGATCGAGTACAAAGGCTGTTACCTCCGAGATCACACTGCTTGGGTAAATTTAGTTGCACATTCGAGAATTTATTTTTAAAATGCTTAATCAAGTTTGAACGTCGTTCATTTTCATTATCGTATTGTTATATTTATTTAATTTTTCAGCTGGTTATGGAATATTGTTTGGGCTCAGCGTCAGACATAATAGAAGTACACAAGCGGCCACTGCGAGAGGACGAGATCGCGGCTATTTGCGAAGGAGTCCTGCGAGGTTTGCATTACCTTCATAGCCTTGGCAGAATACATCGAGACGTTAAAGCTGGAAATATTCTGCTGACGGAGAACGGGACTGTAAAACTTGCGGACTTTGGCTCGGCGAGTATAAAGTGTCCTGCCAACAGCTTCGTCGGAACTCCATATTGGATGGCTCCTGAAGTTATTTTGGCGATGGACGAAGGCCAGTACGATGGAAAAGTAGATGTGTGGTCCTTAGGAATAACCTGTATCGAGTTGGGTAAGGAAACGCTTTCAAACTCATTTTTATAAGTTCTGTAAAACACTCTAATGAACCATTTGATTATTATTTCAATAGGTACAGTACATGTTTTGATAGAACAAATCAGTTACTAATAAAATATTTTTAAATTTTAGCTGAAAGAAAGCCTCCATACTTTAATATGAACGCAATGAGCGCTCTTTATCACATCGCACAGAACGATACGCCGACCTTGAATTCGCCGGATTGGACCGCGGTCTTCGGTCACTTCGTCGAAGCATGTCTAACCAAGAGTCCAAACGAGAGGCCTTCTTCCGGTAAATTATTATCAGTGAGTATTCGATTCGATCAAGAAAAACTCATTTACTGTCTTTAAGAGTTTTCCAAATACTTGAATATTCCGTATCCTCTTTTTAGCATCAATTTGTAACGAGAACGCGCTCGCCACAAGTTCTCATCGACCTCATACAGAGAACTAAAGCTGCGGTGCGAGAATTGGATAATTTGAATTACCGGAAAATGAAAAAGATACTGATGATCGATTCGTGTGAGACCGAGAGCACGGTCGGAGATGCAGACGGTTCGTAAAATTGGTTCTTTAAAGAAAAAATGATTTTAAAAACTGAAAGTAAAATCCTCGCGTGAATATTTTATTTTTCTATTTACTTTTAATCGTAGATACACCGGACGAGCAAACGGGCGGTGACAGTAGCAAGAGCAACTCCATTACATCTGAGCACTCGATTCATTCGATGGGTGTATCGGCAAGTTCGCAAAGTTCCTCGACAAATAGCTTGCCACTGCCGAACGCGGATGCGAACGATTACTCGTCTGGCTCTGTGAGAAATCGTCACAAAATATCGGCCGGTGTCACTGCCAATTTACTGGAGCACGGTGCCAATAATTTTGCCACTATACGAACTACCTCGATAGTTACAAAACAACAAAAGGAACACATGCAGGAGGAAATGCACGAACAAATGAGCGGTTATAAGAGAATGAGGAGGGAACATCAAGGAGCTCTGGTAAGACATTGCAAGAAAACGTTGTCCAGTCGTAACATAAAAAACTTGATTACATATTGTTCTAAAAAAAAGTACACATTTGAATGTTATATTTTTATAAAAACATCAAGAAGATCTGAGAAAAAAACGTGAATCTGCTTCTTATCGTACTTGTACTCGTATCGAATTCGAGAGGCTGAACTATCTAAAAACTGTATTTTTATTGTATTTATTTATTTAGGTGAAACTGGAAGAACGATGTAAAATGGAGGTAGAATCCCACAAACAACTTTTGGATAAAGAGTACGAGACGTTGTTGCAACAGTTCAGTAAGGAGCTCGAGAAGCTTCAAATCAGGCACGTCCAAGAACTGGAGCGTAAGCTTAAGCAGAATCAAAACGCGGAGAAGAAACTCCACAAAGAGATAACGAGTAGGCAAGAGGCTGATCGCAAAGCTCTCGAGGCTCAACAGAAACGAGAGTACAAGGTGCGAAAATATTTTCATCCCTCTTATTATATTTATTACTCCTTTCATCTCTAAGCACAAGCTAAAAACAATGTAACTTTGTATCGATTATCGCAACAAAATTGGAAAACGTGTGGGTCGCGTGCTTATTATGCAGTCTATTTTAAATTTGAATAACTCCTACAGGCTTACAAAGAGAGATGGAAGAAAGAATTATCACAGGATGAAGTTACACCGAAACGACAACGGGATGCCACTCTACAGAGCCAAAAAGATAATCTCCGGCAAATGGAGGCACAGGAGGAACAACGTCTTGCTCGAGGACAGAGAGAATATCTCGATCTTGAGATACGAAAGTTCCGAAGAAAAAAATTGCTCATATTCCACAATCTTGAGCAAGAGCTTCTTCGAGAAGTACGTTTATTTTTTTACTTCGTTACAAATAAAACTTTTTAATCTTGTTTCGATGGTGCAAAGATTTTAAAAAATGTATCTTTTTGTCAGGAATTGAACAAGCGACAGCAACAATTGGAACAAGCTCACGCCATGCTTCTACGACATCATGAAAAAACGCAGGAACTCGAGTACAGACAACAGAGAGCGGTGCACTCGTTACGCGAGGATCAAATACAACGACAACACGCGACGGAGCTTTGCAATCAGCATGAATACATGCAACGTGCGGAGCGCGATTTGCGTAAAAAGCACGCTCTCGAGTTGAAACAACAACCGAAGAGCTTGAAGGTGAGTCAATATTGAATAATAATCAATAGTAGCAAATTGCGTTAACCCATAAAAATGGAAAATTTTGGGCATTATTCATGCGAAAAACTTTTTAAATTGCAGCAAAAAGAAATGCAGATACGCAAGCAATTCCGGGAAACGTGCAAAATTCAAACGCGTCAGTACAAGGCTCTGAAGGCCCAAATTTTACAAACTACGGCAAAGGACGAACAAAAGGCTGTTATAAAGAAATTAAAGGAGGAGCAGAGGCGAAAGCTTGCTTTACTGGGCGACCAATACGAGCAGAGTATCGCCGAGATGTTGCAAAAGCAAAGCATCAGACTGGACGAGTCGCAAGAAGTCGAATGCCATCATCTCAACGTAAGTTTTCAAAACGCGAATTATAAAATACGAATTGAAAATATACAAATTTTTCACATTAAAAAAAACATGATTCGAAAGTAAAAGTCATACACTGATTTCTAGGATCGATTGGATTATGAATTGGAGATTCTCATGGCTTACCAATCGAAGAACAAGATGCAGGCCGAGGCGCAGAGAAATCGAGAGCGTCGCGAGCTGGAAGATCGCGTATCTGTGAGGCGAGCTCTTTTGGAGCAAAAGATGGAACTGGAGACCCAGGAGTTTCTCCAGGAGCGTAGCGAACGAATACGCTTGCTTCACGAGAGACACGAGCGAGAGTTGCAACAATTCGACGAGGAAAGCGCAAGAATCGGATTTAGGTGAGTCAGACCCACAAATAAATCATTTTACTGTTAAAATGAATATGATGCCCAAAAGAAATATTCATGTCGCTCGTTGAGGATATTGAAAATATATTATACGTTCTCGTGTATTTTTAGTGCGTTGGCGATAGCCGAAGCATCGAAGGAATCGTACCCGGACGACGAAAGCCTGAGCGGCTCAATGTTGAGTCTGGCCCACAGTAATAGCTCCACGTCCTTTCCCCCTAATAGTCTCTAATATTAATATTCGTTAATATAACATTGTATGTCTGCCTGGGATTCGTCGCGAATCGACGAGACATCATCACCTCATTACGTACTCGTCGATATAGGCTTTATTACAGCCCGTTTAATTAGTTCTGCAAACTGGCCAATTCGATTTCTTATATATAAAAATTATAGATATAATTTTTCTATATAAGCAATTTATATATATATATATTTATATATATATCGTATAATGTGTATGTTAAAATATATATATATATAAATTACTTGTATGTTTTATATACATAGAATTTATATATAGAGAGAATAGGGCTCGTCCTGAACGGCTCTTACATCGAAAACCGAAAAGAGAGATGTATTCGGTCTAGTCGCTCGCAGTTTCTCTTAAAAAAATCTATCAAACGCTATTTTGCTTGAACGACAAAACGGTTAAGTTTCACGTTGAGAGTTCACTTCCCTGACGATTTGCAAAAAAAAAAGAAAAAAAAAAGAAAACGAACAAAGCAACAAACAAAAGAAAATGAAAGATAGAAGGAACAATTATTTTTTATTGCTCCCCTCGTTTTTTGAGAATTCTTTGTTGTAAGTACATACATGCATGCTTATAAATGCGTGTGCATATGTATATCCTATCATTCTCATTAATTATGAAATATCGAACGCCATTTCATCGTAACAGTTTTAATCGAGCAAAGTGGCGAGGCTTTTCGAACGTTTATACATGTATTTATGAATCCATCGACATAACGTTGTTACAACACGAACACGGCACACACAACGAATGAATCCTTCTGATCGAACGATCGTTCGGTCGCTTGATAGAGGTTTCGTCCAGGCGCGACGAATTCATTTCGTGAAATTTCGCACCCAAATCTCTCTCAGCCTCTCATATTCGGAGCGAATCTTTTCTCTTTGCGAAGACACAGTCCACGTGTATAATTCTAGTGCAATATCCATACCGTCCGAGACAAATTGCGCCCCGAAAATTTTTCAACGCATTTGGAATATTGTTCAAAATTTGAGAAAATCGTTTGTAAATATGCTGAATAAGCGTACTTAGAAAAATATGGAAATTTGAGAGATTAAACAAGCAAAGGGGGGGGGGCAGTAAATTCGTTTTTTAGGCTCTTTTGGCTTAAATTTAATAGTTAAGCTCGATAATGCTTCAAAATTGTACATTCGGTTCGTAATTTAGCTCGTGTCTTCCTCGAGATTCGATTTTCGTTAGCGTTTATTAATGAAAATCAAAAACTAATTTTTCTTTTCTCAGCGTAGCATTTGTAGACGCGTTAGTCCAACCTCGCCGATTTAACTCAATTCAAATCAGCTTTAATTCATTAAAATCAACTCGAAAGTGCACTTACGAGCTTCCACATTCCTGGGCGCTTTCATCGCATTCTCCTGTCTCCGAAATCACCGAAAATCGTGCGAACACACCACACACACACCCACGAAAACAAGATTTTAGAGAATTAGTTATTTTCTTTACTTCCGCATTTGTAGGTGTAATTACGTTTTTCTATTTAAGCGAATATGTAAAAGATCTTTGTAAGCGAAGAGAAAAAAAGCAGCGTTTTTGACGATTCGTGAAATTTTGTGCTCGCAAACCGAGAAAGATAAATCATGGTCGAGAGCCTTGATGGAAATCCTATTTTATCAACTTTTTATCTTCGCTGTTTTTACATTTTTCTTCTCAAACTCAAAGCCTCCCGTGAACTTGTAACATACTCTTTTGAGTTCGTGACTCTGAAAAATCGTTGCTTCATCTCGCCAAAAAACGCGTAATGCTGTGTATTCTGTCTTAAATAATGTTTTCCAATAATTCTGTAACTGTAATGGCTCTTTTTTACATTCTCTAACTGCGAAAATAATTCTGCGTTTTACCAAAAAAAAAAAAAATAAACGCTGGAAAGTCCGCAATACTTTGTGTAACACCGAAAAAAAACAGACACACAATTCTTTTCGAAATCATTTCATGAAAAAATGAGCAACATTTTGTACAACATTTATTCTTCGTCTTGCGCGCTGTCTCGTGACTGTTTTTCGTTTTCTTGTATCGCGTTTAACGATCTTCCATAAACTGTCATATATTAGGAAATTAGAGTAACACTTGTGGAAGCGAGGGAGAAGGAAAAAGAGAGAAGCATTGAGGATCGTTTGTCTTTTGTAAAATGTTTCGAGATGTCGTAGAGAGCGTAATTATAGTTAATCATATAATAAACATTATATAAAATGAAGAAACAAAAAAAAAAGAAACTACGATGGACGAATATCCATTTTGGGATAAGTGAAATTTGAACGAGAGGAGAGAAAAAGTGAATGAGAGATGTGTTTTATCAAGCAATGCTAAAGTGTTCCCCGATGACGAGTCATAATGGTTCTCGGGATTGAATATCAGTGAGCCAAGATCTGTGGTCAATAAATTGCTCACGCAGAATTACACTCAATTATATAACATTGAAACTAGGTACACATGAGTATAGAACGAATACTCTCTATTATTATTAATTATTATTATTATTATACAAATATATATTATATATTATACATAAAGAATCAGAAAAAAAGCTGAGGAAACCATTTACCTTTGTAGCGATTAATCTGGACGTGCGATGCACGTCAATTGAAAAAAAAATGACGGTTTGTTAGTCTTTTAATAACTGTGATTATTTTACTTTGTTTCTATAAGTTCAGGTAGAGGATCATTTTCTTACCCAGTAAAAAAGAAAGAAAAAAAAATCGAAAATACGGATGAACATTTGTAAGTTTTTCTTACGAGTGGAATTTGGAAGGGTACGAATAATTGTGCTGATTAGATAATAAAAGAAAGTGACAACTTAATCGTTCAACATTTTAAAAGATTTGAAGTTTTTCATATAATTTGCTTTTTTTTCTTGTATTTAGCACGATGCTCGCTTTTGCAGGTTTCATACATCTTTGTACATACGGAAATTGACGTTAGATGCCTCATGATTGACGAAGAGCTCGTTTGACCGTTAAAAAAATGTTCTAAAAAATAATCGCGGCTCGCGCCTGCAGCTGGTATGTGTTGTATATATAAAAAACGAACCAAAGGCGGTCCGAAGATCATTCCTACACGATTAGAAAGCGATAATCAATATACAAATGCACGAACGTATCCAGCAAAATATACATATGTATGTACACACATATATCATCTCGTACTCCGTTACTGAGTCGGAGAGAACGAAGTTGGTTTCAGTATGCGACAGTGCGACTCCCTTATCAATGGCACCGTGTACGCAACGCATTCGTCCCAGCCAGGAGTCCGCCACGCACTCTCGCGCGTTTCTCTCCTCGACTGTAAATCCTTGTAGCCTGAAAAAGAAAATTCAAACATGACACTTTTTCGATGGATTATATTTAAAATGAATTTAAATACAGTAAATTTAATACGCAAATTCAATTGTCATATTATCGTGTTTCTCCAATATAGTCGCGTTATGTTTTTTATAATTTACATACACCAAATGTGATGCACATTGTAGAGTCGTCCAATTTGTGAGAAATAGCCAGCAAAGGCCTCACTGTTGTTGCGTCTGTAATTAATGCCTCTGGCCCAGTTATTTGCCCACTCAATCATGGTTCCTGGTCGTAATCTGTAACTGCGGATCTCATATATATTGCTCCCTTCTCTCTTGACTATCGGAGGCCAGTAGCTGAAGGCAAGCAGATATTGCAGGTGACGGGATCTCAGGTAATTGCCCCTTTCCCTAAGTAGTTTTTGGTATGGCTAGAACATGAATAAAAATGATTTTTATTTATTTATTTAATTAGTTGGATTTTTTTAAATCTGAGTACTCAAACAAAACAAAAATAAATTGTGGTTCCTTCAATCTGTGGCTTGGATTTTGTGCTCAATCCAAGTACTAAAAAATTACCTCATGTGTGGAAAGTATGGCACGGCTTTTGTCAATTCTCTCATATCCTCCAGTGTATTGCCACAAATGCAGAGCCTGGTCCAAGTCTCCGACTTCAACGCTCCAGGAAGCAACCAATTTGCAGTGCAAATCTGATTTTTTGGAATGAATTAGGTTGACATGTTCCTCGCTGAAAAAATTTTAACGTGGCTGTGACAAATGTCCAAGAATAGAATGAGAAAAAAATGTAGAATCAAAAACGATGTTGACACGAGAAAAAAAATCGAACGCGACGGAAATAGTTGCAAGGTCGGAGCAAAAAGTTTTACTTGGGATATTTTGGAGCAAGGTGTCAAATATTATCCACTTGTGGAGAATATTGGGTGTAAAAACGAGGCTGTACGAAAAAAAATTAGTTTCGCACGACGATCGGAGGCAACTGTTGAGCTGTAAAAGTAGGGCGTAAGGAACAGCGTCAGTTTGTGAGAACGCGCTCGGGAATAATAATTTCAGACTCACTAATTTTTGAGATACTTGTCGATGGAATCTGGCCTGATGTTGTGCGTGTGAAGCGCGAAGATGACTTCTTTGTCGGAGAGCATACGAGAGTGCGGTTCCTTGGTCGGCTCGAACTTTCGTCCGCTGAACTTGCTCAGCCATCCTTCGCTGCTGTCCTGTCGTACCGACGACCTTGCGACGAATCTGGGCACGAGAGGAGCACGAGTGAAGAACGAAGTACGGGGAGAAAAAGCGCGTTTGGCAAAAAATAACTCAACGGCAATTCGCTTACCGGCACGCCGTGATGAACGGCAGGTTTGTTTTGCCGATATTCGGCACCGCGATCCCGAGTCTTCTTCCAAGAACGGCGGCCATTCTTATTGGAAATGAAAAAAAAGTCGAGCCTGACTTTTCACCCAATCCGGTTTTTTTTGTGTTTTGTCGCGTGAGAACGGGACAGAGAGCAAGCGGAGGCGGGTCACCCTGCTACGTTCGCTTCTCGTCTCTCGAAACGGACCAACACTGGCTGAATGCGCTTCTCCTCCCGATAAACGAGAAGCCATTACACGCGCTCTAATCTACATCCCTACTTTTCTCTCCTTTTGCCGTTATAACAATGTATGTACATATTTACATTCATAGCTCGTTCGATGTTCGAACAGACCCGGGATCCGCGCCATTGGCCGACCGGGGCGCGCTTGTCAAAAAATACGTTTATGACGGCCCTGGCTGTTTCCCGCTGAAAAGTCACCTCGGTCACTCAAAAAAACTACGCATAAATTGCTTTTGTAGCAAATAGCAGAATGAAGAAAGATAAACATCCACTTGAGTGTACATATCTTCAATCACGTTAATTGTAAATCTCGTCAAATTGGAAAGATTCGGTTAGAAAATAGAGTTTCAAGTTCTTCGAATAACTCGTGTATGTTTTATTGTTTGTAAGTTTGAACGTAAACATATCGGTTGGTGATTATGGCAACAACTGATTTGGTTTGTTTCTTTAAAAAATTCGATCGTGCTGCCCGATAAGCACAAATTATTCGATATTAGCAGCACTCTGCTTTATTTTTCTTCCAGACAACGTTCCAAGACGTTAAAATGGATGAACGGTTCAAGAGGTTAGAGCGCACCCTGAAGATGGCCTTGCTGAAAAACGCTGAAAACGGGAACAAGAACGGTGCAAACTCGGAATCGTGGCCGAGTATTTCAAGCATCCATGGTGATAATTTGGACATGAGTTATACGGCGATGTCCGTTCAGTCCTCGAGGCTTGGCAGCGAAGTTGTGGCTTCCAGTTCCAATCTCAGAAATATGATGGGCAAGAAATCTTCCTTTCAGCCTAGAAGTGGCCTTGCTACTTCCAGCGAGAATCAGTTTCGGACCAAGAGTGACATGGACAGCGTGATGATGCCGCCGCCGAGAGTGCCAGCTCCGTCGCACTCCAGGAGATTCGGTTCTGAGAGCAGAGGTTCCACTCCGTTTGAGATGCCGGTAAGCCGAAACAGCAATTTTGCGCAGTCCACGCCAAGCTCGAGTTCCTCCAATATCCAGCGTACCAGGAGCTCTAACCAGATGCAGAATTATTCAAGAGATGTTACTGAACAATCTGGTGAAAATGTTCAACCTTCGACAACTACAGAAAGAACATTTTCGAGGTGGAAAGTCTTACTGAATGATAAGGCTCAACTGATAATAAAAGGGACGCTGGAGTGTGGAAGAGTAGCAAGGAGCAAACCTGTCATCAGAAGACTCACAGCGACGACTGTACAGTCTGTTTTCAAGCACACTTATCACCTCCAAGGAAATCTTGTGGACGAGCGCAATGGTATTTTTTAAATGATTCATTTATTGAGTACATTTTTATTATAATATTATACATTTATTCTTAAATATTAAGACTGTTTGCTACAGTTTTAATTTAATTAGTTTTAATTAAATTAGTCTTGTTTTTATTAATAGTCAATTATGACTTCTTAGTTATGTATATGGAAATATTTCTGTTCTAGAATTGCCTGAATACGTGAGTGGAAAGTTTTACAACGGATTTCCGGACGACTGGGAGAACGTCTACCAAGTATGGCAAAATTTCGTGAGTGACGGTAGCAGACTGAGTTTCAGATGGCCAACGCCGATCACTGATAGTGACGATGATATAAACAGCGAAGTAACCGATATAACGTATCAGCGGTCAGAGAAACAGTCGCGATCTCCTCGAAGACGTGCGAGAGGCTCCAAAACTTTGTCCTGTTCGTTGACGACGAACAGTGAGCAAAACACGAGCCAATGCTCCTGCTCGCATGTTAACAGTCCTCTTAAAAATTCTGCTCACAAATCGACTAATACTAACCCGAACGATTCCGTTGCTTCGAGCTCGTTCGCTAACAAAAGTAAATTAATGAACGACACTGATGTTTCGAGTTTCAATAGCAATCAACGAATTGTCGAACCAACGGAATTCAGATTGAATTCTTTAAAAGATATCATACAGGAGGACAAACTTAACGTTATCATCGAAAATCTCACCAATAAAAATTGCTCGTTGGAGTACATTAAAAAAATCGTAGAAATGTTTGATTGTATGAAGTACGTTATGTCGTATCAGTCAACGGAATTGTCCGAGACTCGAAGTGTTGATATTTCAACTAATGGAGAAGGGAACAAAGAGAACGAGATCGATTATCGAAAACATTCTTTGCCGTCGGCCGTCGAGAATCTATCCAAAAATCAAAACAGTGCTCTTGATGAGAGCTCGTTAAAGTTGCACAGAGATCAATCCGGGGTTCGGAAAAAATTGACGGTAAAAGATTACGACAGCAGCGACTCCGAGAGCGATGAAAATACGAAAAAATCGATCGACGTGTGTTCTCGTCAGAAAAATTCCAAATCTCACAGGTTTAAAGACTATAAAGGTATCAGCGCTAGAAACAGGTTCAAACATCAACATCAGGATTCGAAAATAATTCACGACTTAGCCAGACACGGTAAACGAAAATCAAGTCTGAGCTCGGACGAGGGAACAGGATTTCCGAGTCCCAGGAAATCCAGGCTCGTTGAAAATGCTTCTCGGGGAATTATCGATCCTCACGATTCTAGCATAAGCCTGACCGAGGACGAGAGCGCGATGCATTTCAAAAGAGATTCGAGAATGAAGGAAACGCGAAAAGAACTTTGTGATTCGAGAATTAATAAAATAAGAAATGAAATTTACGATGTAAATAAAGGGACGACGAAAGAGTCGTACGATTCAAGCGTCAGTATAACCGAGGATGAACGAGATATTTGCATTCCTCAAAAAATCAATGTCAAACCAACGGTGGAAAATAATCAAGAGAGAAAAAATCAGCATAACGATTTCTCTCGCGAGGAGGATTCGGCGTACATGTCGGACTTGAAACGTCAAATGTCTAATTCATCTCGCAATACGGGACAAAACGAAACTGCGAAAGCTTACACTGTTGAAAAACCGAGTCCGGAATTTAAGAGGAACCTCGAAAATCGATTTTTGACTCCAGCGAAAATGAGAAGTTTGCCAGTTAAGAAAAAACCTGTCGTCGTCAGTAGTGAGGTTGTCAATGTCGATTTGCGATCGTACCAGAAAACAAACAAACATTCTAACGAGAATGATATGAACACTGCAAATGTAGCGTGGAATGAAGAAATTTCGAGTGAGATGAAAAATACGTTGGATAAAAATTCGACAAATTTGTCAGACTCTGAGATGAACGAGGAAATTCCGGATGTTAAATCTGCGAACAAAGAGTCAAAAGTTCACGATAACAAAAATGTGTTGAAAGAGACAAATATGGAAACGAAAAAATCTTCGAGCGTTGTCGAAATGTCTACCGATAAGTTTGGATCGGAGTCCAATCCGAAAAAACTCACTGGCTGGGTACCGGCTGTAATCTGTGGAGATGACAATAAATGCGGTTTGGTTTTCGAAGGGAAATTACTCAAGTACGATTTCGATTAAGTAAATTTTATGGACACGTCAAAATAATAATTTTTCAAATTCATGAAATAATTTCTAGAGAGTTTAATTAGATTATTTAAGTAAACCATATCTTTTCTATTTAAACAATTTTTCAGTGAGGCTGGTCACATTGTAAACCGAAAATTTACAACCGATTTCGTCAAACGGAGAATAAAAGCCAAGCTGATCGAAACGATCGATCAAGTTTTTTATCAATTGGTTGGAGACTTGAATGACACAAAGCAAGGTAAACAAATTAATGGAATGAATAAATAAAAAAATTATTCATATTTTAATATTCTTATTTTAATCTTTTTTCAGTGGTCCCAAAGGATCTTATAAAACAATGTCGGACCGGATGTCCCACCAAAATAAATTATTTCTGCGACAAATGGAAGTCGTTGTCGGAACACAATGAGGCTGCGCCGAAACAGGCGTTGCATAATACATCAGTTGATTGTCTCACCGTGCCAACAAGTTCTCGAGGCCGGCGAATATTGCCTCCTTTGAATTACTGGATGGGTAATTGTATAATTTTTCTGAATTCGTTTTCCCAGAGACGTTTAATCCAATTATTTAAAATAAAATGTTCAATATGACCATATAAGAAAAAATATTCAATACTCGCTTCAGCATCGTACGCGAAGAAAATTTATCATTTACGGCTCAAATCCTTACAGGCGAGAGGATAACTACAAAGGATAATAAAGCCATTTATAGTCCTGGAAATAGTAAGGATTTTTCATTAACTTCCTCGTTGGAAAAAACGCACGAAGAGACAGCCAAGAGAAGTACCTCAACGAATCACAAAGCTAAGAAAACGGTAATATAAAATTAAATAAGGAAATAAATCAATAAGTGCATTAATTAAATAAAATTATGGTATGAAGAATAACTACTCGAACAATTTTTTGTGTTTTGCAGGACTCGGAAAAGTTGTCAACCTCCAGTAGAGAGGCTCGTTTGAGAGCAAGGGAAAGACAAGCTTTGAAGAAAAACGAGTCCTCGAGTGAGTCGGATGAAAATGAAACAAAGACAAAAAATGTGCTCAGAGTGAGTTAAAATAATATTAATTTTTTAATATTAAACCCTTTTTCGTTTGGTTCATTTTACTAAATTTAATTTTTTTTTCTTCCTAGAAACGTAAAACGAGACCAAACAATCCTGCATCGAATGTTGCTTCTACGTCGAAAATAAGAACAAAGCACGGAAAGAATTCGTCGCAGAGTCTGGAACGAGTAAGTTTTCAGTGAGAAATATGAATAATTGTGAAAATACATCCCATTAAAAATATGTATTTTTCAGAGCTCGAGCTCGCGTCATAGTTCCTTCGAGAAAACAGGGGAAGAGGTGTCAAAATTGAAATTAAGAAAACGCCAAAAGACGAATAAAGACGAGCCTACGATCGCTGGTGCGGTTAAACAGTAAGATTTCAAGTGAAACTATGAATTCAATCATTAAATTTCATGAATAAATGTATTTTTGTGTTTTAGGTTGACGATGAGAGGATCATCAGGAGTAACGTGCACGCTATACAAAAATGTGCCGTCCCATGATGGCGATCTATCGGAGGACCAATTATCAACAATATGAATATTCTAAGATTGTTTTATCAAGTTAAATATCAGGAAAAAAATATATTTTGTTTAAGAGATTATTGAGTGTAGAAATTATTGCCCGTTGTAAGAAAAAAAGGTCTACATGTTGAGTATATGCTGTTTAATATCACTGTCAAGCCATTGTACAAAATATATGCGAATGTATTCCTACGGTGTAAACAAACATAATAAAAATTTAACAATTCGTTTAATATTCCAATGGAATTTACATTACCAAAACGCAGAGTAAGAAATGATTCTGTTTTATTCATCTGATACAATTTTACATGTGTCAGTCCGTTTGAAATTAATTTTCATTGAATATTCTCGCTTATGGAGAGACTAGAGAGTTTTGCATTCCTCATTGTATTCCGGAATTTTCTTTCAGTTTTGAAATTTATTATTTTCAAAATCTTTCGAATTTCTTGGCTACAAAAAGAACCTGCCGTGTGTCTTCTCGTGAGACATTAAATATAAAAATTGCAGCCTACTTAGCGCTTTACATCTAAAACGTGATGTAAAAAAGAAACTTCAAAGCCATGATTTAAAATTTATATGTACAATTGATAAACGAACAGCAAAAAAGAGAAAAAGTCTCATTTTTCGCAGTCTTGAGCATTCACACGAATAACGCGTGATTAAAAAAAAAGGTTTAAATAAGTTTGAATAATACATGTGAAAAAATAAATATGGGCTTTAATTTATAAAATAAATATTGTTGGACAATGATTGCGATAACTTTCCCAAGAGTTGCAACATTTGCGCTGGACTAGTGAGATTATGGAGTCCCGTAAATATTACGTACGCTACGGACCAAATTCAAAATTTTTCTTCTGCAAATGCACAAAAATCTGGGGAAGTACAAAACTCACCGTCGTCTCCCCTTTAAACGAATAAATAATATGTATAATTGTAAAATATAATAGTTAAACGCCCCAGCTGCCGTTCCTTTGTACGTAAATAGTATGTACAAACGCAAATGGAATCGGAACGGGTCTACGGCGAAATTCATTTTAAAAAAAGTTTGATTTTAAATCAATGATAGAATAACTTCGATCTCGAGAATCGAAGGCAATTGAAATTTCATACAGTGCGAGGATAAAGAGTTTGTCTCGCCCTTTCTGATGTAATCCTCGATTTTGAGAGTAACAACGTAATTATTTTATACTCATCATTTACTATGAACAAACGGAGTATGCGACGTTGTTAGCTCTCGTCGTACAGCGGAGTTCCGTCTCCGCTAAGCGACATGCTCCGTGGACTGGAATTTGTAAGCGGCGTTCCTCGTGGCGATTTGTACGAGGGAGTTCTAGCTGGCGGCGGACGTGTCCTCGGAGTCGCTCTTCCCGAGTCCTCGTAACCGCGAGGAGTTTTTCGCGAATCGTCATACCTTGGGGTAGTACTTCTGAAATTTATAAAAATAACAAATAAGTTTAGAAAAAAAAGAAAAACAGTCTAGGTATACTAACAACTTTAATACGAGTGTGGCGTTGAGCAAACGTAAAATTTTGTCAACTCACGAAACTCTCGGTGCAGTTTGTTTGAGTCGAGCCCAAGCTTCGGCAGCCTTTTTCCAGTCCATGGGATCGCCAGAGTTCGATATGGGAGGGGTAGGTCTATGAGACGGAGTCGATCTGTGGTGCACACCGGCCGAGGTTGCTCCAGGGTGCAGGAATTGTCCCTGGTGCTGGCTCGGCGTTTGCTGACTGTATCGCGGCGTCGGCTGCGAATGATGAGGGGTGTGATGTGGTGTCTGGTAAGGCGTCATAAACGGAGTCTGTCCAGAAGGTGTGTACGGCGTGTTCGGATACGTGTGCATTCCACCGTAACCCGCTGCCGCTGCGGTTCCTGGAGTGTGCGGCGGATAATGATGCGGCGTCTGATTCGCGACTTGCGACAGCGAGTGGAGCATGTGATGAGGAAGATTCTGGGCTACTCTCTGAATCGCTTCTTGATTCACTCCTGGAAATATTTATTTTTACGTTTAATCGACATGATTCTACAAGAATTCAACAGCATGCTGATAAAGTAAAACTAGCAAAATTATAAAAACGAAGTTAATAAAATAATAAGGTTCGTGTTGGAATAAAGTTTATTACCTCCTACGACACCCGGAGTGGTATGATACGGTGTTCTAGAAGTAGCAGCACCGCGAGGTGTGCTCGGAGTACTTTGGCCCGGCACAGGATCTCTGAAGTGTTTCTTGAACCAACTGAATAGATCGCCGACCCTTGCGAACATCTGACCCCTGAATCGGAAGCCATCGGGCGAAACTGTCACGTACTCGTGGCGACAGTGCGTACGAGGCAAGTACGATAGTAAAAATTTTCCTGGATAGTTCTGCAATAATTCATTGACATCTTGAAACTATGGTACTCAATGAATTTTATTCAAAACTATAGCAGGCTTCGCGCCTTCTCGGTAATAGAAAAACTGATCCAAAATCCAGTTTTTTGGTTCATTCAACATGAATTCTTCAATTTCGCCCCAAATAATTAACATTTTTGTTATCGACGGGAAATTTCCGATCGAATAGGCTCTTAAAATCGAAAATTTTTTTTTTTTTAATTTGGTGTGTCATACTGGGTCTCGTGGACCCATGAAAATTTCAATATTTTTGCAAAACTAAGCGAATGGCGTTGGAATCATGTTAATTCATCAATTTTTTAAAAAGTTATCACGTCTTGAAGATTTTTGAAAAAATGGAAAGGGTATATACCTTAAAAAATTGGCAAAATTTTTCGAATTTTTTAAAATCGATTTCAAGACCTTATTCGATCGGAAATTTCCTGTAGATAACGAAAATGCTACTTATTTGGGGTGAAATTCAATAATTCATATTGAAAAATTCAAAAAACTGATCCAAAAATCAGTTTTTTTGCTTAATTCGTTGACAAATTCACTGTCACTTGATGAAATCAACTGTATTAGGAGTGATTTTTAAAGATTTTTGCAAAATGAAGAGAATGGCACTAGAATTATGTTTCTATAGAATTTCATACTCTGCATTGTCATCTGGTCACTATGAGTTAAAATAAAGTAGCCTATGTTCAAATCTACGTTAAAAACTGTATTTATGATCAATTTCATTCAAATACTTGCAAACGTCTTTGCGTGATTGAGTAACAAACATCCAAGCATACAAACATTCACATTTATATATTAATAAGATAAGATAAGATTTGTAAGTTTGTTTGAAACAGCGATTGACGAGTGAATAAACGAATGAATGAACAGTAAAAAAAAAAACTATTCTGGACAATTCGATAAACATGTATGAAAAATTATCAAAATAATTAAGAGTTAATTAAGTGTAATTAAGCGTAATTAAAGAGTAATTAAGAGTTACCTTAGCAGCAGAGATAATGTAAGGAATTCCACCCGGATTTTCTCTCTGCTGTTCTTTCAAGAGTTCCTCAGCCTTGTCCTTGAGGCCGAAAACGTTCGGTTTGTAATGCTTGTAATCCAGCAACTCGGAAGCATAAGACGCCATCGGATTGACGTGACGAGCCAAAATTTCGTCCAAATCCTCGAACTCTTCGTTGCCGATCCAAAGACTCGTACCCAGGGAGAAAGCGTTTCCCTTTCCCTCTTCACGAACGTCGATGTGCTGATATATGTCGTCGGTTACTTTCCACGTAACCGTGAGGTGATCGGCTCCCTTGCTGCTCGGGCGAACCACCGCGTCACCTTGTTTCGTCGTTTTCATCATTTTTTCAGCCTCGGAGTAACTTATGTTGTGGAACGACGGATGAACGATCACGCGTTTCACGTACGTCTGCCTTTGTTTTATCTTCTTCGCGTCTTCTTCAACTTTCATGTCTTTTTCCTCGGTTTCCGTGTCGTAAAAAGGATCTCGTTGAGGCCTAAATTTTGAATAATTTATAAATATAGAAATATAAATATTTAATAATTACGATTATAAATATGAATACTAACCTCCATTCGTGATTCTTGTCAAGAAGATCGCTGCTCTTGCTTGTACATTCTACACTGAAACGATCGACTTCGATCTTGATAATTCGACAGTGTATGATCTGGCCTATGGTGACTCTTTCCTCAGGATTGGCGACATGCTTGTCGGACAGATTTTTAATGTGAATATATCCGGAAATGCCGTTGTCGAGGCGCAGCTTTACTCCGGTGGCCTTTCCAGGACATCCGCCAGCATCGAAGTGATTCCACACTTCGGAGAGCTCGGGAAAATCGTTCTTGAGGCAGAAAGGACATTGCCAGAGGCCCGTTTCGTCGTTTCGCACCGGATTCGCCTGATCCAGTTGTTCGCCCTGAGGTTTCCTGTGACTTATTCCCGAAACGGATGCCAATATCAACTTCCCGATGTAAAAGGTCTCCGGAGTTTCCTTCGTCAGGATGTCGAAGAGCTTTTCGGGACTCGGCGAGGTGTAGGGAGCTCGAAGGTCCTTGTAACGACAATTCAATTCTGCCCTGATGTCGTAAAGAGTAATGCACTTGTTTCCAAATCCCTGTCTCTCGAGTTCTTCGGCGAAGGCATCCAAATCGAGATCTTTCAAGCGCTCCGGCGAACTGAGAATCTCGTCGAGAGCCATGCTCGGATTCGTGTCCTCGTCGTCGTACTCCAGCGCGTCGACAGCCATTTTTCTCGCCCACTCGTAAGTCTCGGGATGCACTCTCGAGCCATCGAGGATCTCAACGTAAACGTCCGTGCTGTCGCCGAGACTGTTCGTATCGATCTTTATGAATCCAGCGCAGTTTATGAAGACTTTCGGGCCCATGTGACAAGCCGTTACGAGTTGCGTACGGTTCTCGAGTCGCTGATTCGTTTGCTTCAGCATCTTCATGAGAGCTTGACCCTTCCTCGGTCCAAGACCGCAGACGAATTGTAGCAAATTCCCGGAATAAGCTTGCTGCACCGCCTTGTTGATGTCGACCCCGACCTCGTTAACTCGGTTCACAAACTCGAGATAAATGTTTTCGAGTAATTCCTCTTTCGGGAGCTGGTCCTGATAGGCATGATACTTTAAACACAGAATTTCCTCGTCGGGCGTGCAGAGCTGAGAAAATTCAACCAGCGGATCCTGCAGACGTCGGGCCAGCGAAATCGCCTGGCGAAGAAGAATCGGGTAATCCCGAAATTCAGAAATACCTTTATTACTGTTGGAGTAAATCTTCGCAAGCTCATTCTCGCTTATCTCGACCTGAATCAAAGAATGATCGAATTAAAATAATTAAAATAATTTGAAAAAAAAAAAAAAAAAAAAAAAAATCTACCTGGATCGAAGGATATTGCTCCTTCTCGGTCAACGTCGCGATACACTCTTTGATATCCTCGGCGATGAGTCTCGCCTCTCTGGACTCTCCGCCCAGGACGACGACGTGAGGCTTCTTCGTCGCAATGAAATTTCTAATTGCGAGCAAATCCGCTTCCTTCATCATTTTCTCGTCTTCCCGATAACTGTTCTTGCGTTTCAGGAGATGGGGAAGCCTCAGGTAGTCGGTGCACTCCCCGTCCGGAGCGACGATGCAGGCGAACGCAGCCTGCGACGGATCGGGCTCGTACGCGACGCCCATTACTCGAATCCCCTTGCTCGTATTCCACTCCTCGTCCTCCTCACCCGGGAAACTGCACGTGAACGGAGCGACTTTTATCCAGTTGTACATTTTTCGACAGCAAGCTCGCATTACGCATTCCTTGGCCTCGCCCACGAGATTGCTCTTCAATTCCTTCTTCAGATCCGGGATTACCATTCGATTGAGAGCCATCTCGACGCTCCCGACTCTCAGAGCGTTCCAATCTTGGACGTTCTTGCTGAACTCGTCCCTGTAGTACAGCTGCTTTATCTCGTCAACGTAATTACTGCTGGTGTTCCCTTCTATCACGTCGCTGAAGGAGATCGTTACGAGTTTGTCCTCCTCGGCCATCGAGAGCTTGAGATACTGATCGCCAACGAGATCGCGAACCGGTTTATCCTTGAGATACTTCATAGAGTAAATTGGATGGTTCTCGTCGATTTCCTTGATCCCTCGCTTCGTCGGACGAACCGTAATCTTCGCTCTCTCCATGTACATCTCGCGAACGCACTTTCGCACAAGCGGTTCGCGAGCTAACTGGAAAGCGACCATCAGCTGAGCAGCTTTTACGACTTCGTCCGTCGTTTGGAATTTCGGTCCGGTGAAATCGACCGCTACCGCCGCGGGCTCGACAGGCTCCTGGTCGACCTCGTGACGCTGATAATTGTCACGAAGATTTTCCGCAAAGTGCTCGGGTGTCAGGCCGAATTTCTTCGCGAAACCGTCGAGCCCGGCTTTTTTACACAACACGTAGGGCCCGGTTCGCACCGCTTGCTTCAGAGTCTCGTCGGTTTCTTCCTCCTCCTCAATGTTTATTTCCTCCTCCGGCGGAGGTTCCTCGCCGTTCTCCTCGGCTTCGATGATCTGCTGTTTCCTCCTTTGGGCTCTCGCCTCGCGTTTCGCTTCCATCTCTTTCTGTCGCACCGCTTCCTGCATCATTGGGATATCCTGGGAATAATAGAGCATGAAGTGATGATGAACGTCGTTCAGCTCCTCACTCGTTTGCACATTTTTCAAGCGTTCAATGTCCTCCTCTTTTATCACGCGGACGCTGTCCGGCAACGGTGCATCTGGATTTTTCATTATTTCGTCCAATTGGTAATTTCGCATCTTCTCGAATAGCGTTAATAAATTTTCCTTCCTCTGACGCAACTGACACCACTTTGCGTCATACTTGTAGACTTTCCAGAGGTCATTTATGTTCAGTTCCTGCAGAACGTACTCTTTCCTGTAGAAGGATATGAAAGGGACCTCGAAAAATTGGTTTCTCATGAAGTCGAGGGCTTTCTTGATTTTGCCAACGGTCTGGGGACCCTTTCGCGCTCGCTCCTTCGCCTCGTCGTTCAAGTGAGCGTCTTGTATCGATACCGTCGGACGACAAAATGCTTGCTTGTAAATCCACTCTGCCTCGAGATCCAATTCGTCGGAGCCCTCGGGAACCGAAGTCATCGGCACGGAACGCAATTGCATTCGTTCAGGAATGTCCGTGTTACGAATCTAAATAAAACCAAAGTGTATTAAGAAAATGAATTTGATTAAAAGAATATTTTTAATGTCGGATATTTACCTCGTTGTCCATATCGGTGAAATGACCACGCTTGAGCTCGCTAGGCTCGTAAATTTCGAATATACTTTTTCTAGTCGGTCTTTTTTTCGAGGTTTTCTTGGGACGACGAGGTCTCTCGCCGTCTGCGTCTTCGTCGAGGTATTCATCCTCTTCCTCGTCCTCGTCCTCGTCATAGTCCTCTTGGCCGTATTTATCGAATTCCTCGTAGTCAAAGTCGACACCAAAAATATCCTGAGCTTCTTGGAGAGCACTGAAATTGAAAGTAACAAAAATAGAATCTAGCTCACTTAAAATTACATAAAAGACTCGTTTGAAGTTTAATTAAAAAAAAAAAGTAATTACGCGTCAGAAAAGATGGGCTTCTTTTTTCGCTTTCTCTCCGTAATTGGTCTGCCATCGTCGTCGACGATAAAGTCGTCAGCATCGGAGTATTCTCCTTCGCTGCCTTCCTCGTCGAAGGTCTCGGCTTCCAGTCTGTGACTTCGTTCGCTCCTCCGTTCGTCCTCCTAAAACACGAAAAATTTATTAAAAAGTTAATAAACTTTCCATGAGATTAGTAAGATTACAATCGTGAATAAACGCGTCATATTGTTCATGATAAAATCCTTTTTTCAAGCAATTATCTCGAACGTGGAGGATCCGTGACTCGAAGCTTTTTTCATACAAAGTATCGAACGTACCATCGTCGCTTCCCGCTCCTTCGATTTTTAGATAGCACGAAAAATAACGAAGCAAGCAGGAAACAACAGAGTGAGAACAATCGCTGACTACGCTCACAATTTTCAACATAAAATGAGCAAAATTCTTACATCGTTGGAACCTCCATCGAAAAGTTCGTTCGCGATAGCGTCGCGTTCTTCTCCTGGCTGCTGTTCCTCTTCCTCGTCTGATTCACGATCTTCTACGCGTTTCAGACGTTTGAAACGTTTCTGAGCAAAAAAAAACTATGATTAATATACATGACAATAAAGTTGAAATAATAAATAAAATCAAAGGTCACAGGATAATTTTTTCTACATTTCTTAATGTACAACAAAGTAAAAAAATTTAATTCAAATTTTTAATAAGATTCAGAAGTGAGAATGACGGAAAAAAATTTACTTACCCTTTCAACGGTTATACCAAGATTTTCCTCTATCAGGTCGTAATCATCGTCCTCGAGTCTGTCATCAAAATCTTCGTCGTCGCTCTTTTTTCTTTTTTTGGAAGTTCCAGAAGCATCGCTGTCCTCGCCGTCGCTCTCTTCTATAGGATTGTCATCTATGAGGTCTTTTAGTTCTTCTCTCAACCGATCCTCGTCGTCTAGAACAAGAATCGAGTCAAAATCTAGTACACTGAGAAATGGAGCATATTTATCCAAAATCTTTGTTATACGCAGTTTTGCACAATTGAATCTGTGTTATTTTTTAAAATAAATTTTATGAAAATGCTACCTTCTTCCTCCTCGTCGCTTTCCTCCATTGCCTTAGCCTTTTTGGCCTTTTTCTTGTCCCTGTGGTCCAATTCATGCTCCTCCTTGAATCACGAAAAAACATCGCGTTAACATCGATTTGCATGGGAAGACCGAAAGGAGGACTCCGTTTTGTAATAATTGAGGATACGTCGATGAAACGCTCGTGATAGATTTCAATTTCAATCGTCCAATTATATGAACTTTTAACGACGTATACAATATATACTCGCCTCGCTCTCCTCGGCCTCCGAATCCAAAAAGTCTGCCATTTTTCGGATAAATTAAATTGGAGCAATCAGACTCGAAAACGCGACGAGGATCGGGATTGGGATTGCTTGTAAAAAAAAACACAAGCTCCGAGTTTTGAAAGTCCCAATTTCGGTAGACGCACGCCAAGAACTCGGTGTTCAGTTCTTTGCGGGAATTTAGGCAATGACGAATATATTACAACTTGGCGGCGGCATCGGACAGGTAGGGAAGGAGAGGTTACAAAAGGCATGCACGAAAATCCCGATAGTAACGCCTCTTACGGTCGCCTCGAAGGTACTATAAAAGAGCTTCCGGTTATATTTTCTTTCTATGCACACGCAGTCGGGAATAAAGGAATTAATCATTTTATTACCAGCCATAAAACTTGTAATTACCACTGCTGCGGCAGTTGACTCATGAGGAAAGAATTAATGCTTTTATTACAGATTTAAGAAAATTTTGAAGTATTTATTATCAGCTTACTAATTTTTCTTTTCTTGCTTAATTACGATATAATGATAAACTTTACAAACGATTGACTTGGATGATTGAACTGAAAATCAAACATGGTCCCAAAACGAATCGTCAGAAAAGAACTTGAAAATAAATTTTTATTTTTAATTAAAAAAATAATTAAATGTACAAAAATTGAATTATTTTTTTGTTAACTCGAGAGTTCATTAAGAGTTGATCGGAAAATAGAATCGATGAGAGCCACGACGTTTCTTCCAAGATCCCTGCAATCGGAGTCAGGATCGCCTCGAACTCCGTCCTCTGAGACGTCGGAGAGCCAACTCCGAAATTCGAATATTAATTCCATAATCTGTTCCGTTAAACCCTCTTTGGGCAACGTTATAATGACAGAGGCTATGTTTTGGATAACGCAGAGACGAACTTTCGCCTGGCTGTGATATCTAAGGTGCAATGAGAGTTCCATTATTTCTTTTCCCATTTTAGGTGCCGCGACGCAGTTTTCCGCGGCCATCATTATAGTAGAAAGTGTTTTCAGGTAATTAACGAGAATAATGTTTTCCTGGTCTTCGAAAGTTTTTGGCGTTTTGTACATGCACGTTCCTTCCCGACGAAATCCGTACAGCAAGGGATAAAAAAAGGAGGTCGCGACGTCGTTGAATTTATTCATCGTTGTCGATGGAAGTTTCGTGGGATGAGCGAAGCGTCTCGTGTTCGATTCGATCCTCTTCAAAACGACATCTTGCCAGTTGACCATCGACTCGTCGCAATCCTGGGAAACCTCGAAGTCGTCGTCGTAGAGAGTCTCGAATTTTTTGGTGCTCGTTGCATCTATGGCCAGAGATATTGCTTTCTCTCGTTTCCTCCCAACGGCCTTGGACTCGGATCTGGATTGGATTTTATTTCCTGGCTCCGTTTTGATCTCGATTTTTGACAACTTTCTCGCGGACTCGCTCAAAACGTTCAACAGGAAGAGCCTGTCCTTTATCGAGTACTGGCCGACCTGCGTGTGATACTCGTCGCAGAGATACTTGGCGGATTCCTTTGGGAATGCCAGGACGATCGAGACGCAGGCGTTGTACTTCAGGACTTCGAAATTTTCGAGATAACTCTGTTCTCTGAGAGTGACGAAAATTTGCAGCAGCTCGATGGCAAAAGTCGAGTCGTCGTTTGGCAATTGGGACGAGATCAGATCTGCTGCCACGCTCATGGATTCTGAAAATATATCCGGATCGGTGTTCGATTGGGAATTTAGCAGATTATCTCGCAAGTCTCTCAGATACATCGGACGATGTTTTTCAGTGGCTGCAGCGTCGTTGGACATGTCGTAAGGAACGAGATCGTCGTCGCTGTCCAGGTCGTCGTCGGAATCCTCCGCTGTGTTTTTTACAGTTTCTTGAACATTTTCAACTTTTCGTTCAATTTTTGGAGAAATTGGTTTTTCTACGGCCGATTCGTGCAGTTTCTCCGATAAAATTCCGCTACTGATTCCCAATTCGGTAATTTCCTCTTCTAAATTGTTTGGCGAAATGTTTTCTGTGCAAGAACCTTTTTCCTCGGGAATTTTCGAGTCTTCCTTGCCACAAAGATTTCGCAAATTATCGACAATCTTTTGTGCTCTGTCCGACATACCTTCGTACTCGTACTGCAGTTTTGGCTCGTCGTCAGTATCGTTCAACGTTTCGACCAATATCTCTCCAGTTATCATGCCGATTGCTCTCAATTCTGCCTGAGTCGACTCCAAGTGGACCGAAGTTCCGGAAAACAATAATCTTTTTATATTCATTTTTTCATCCTCCGTTAATATCTTTTTCACATTTTTTACAGACAATATAATCAATTTTGTGACGTAAAAATGTTGTTCCAGAGACGTGTGATTCAGAGCACTTCGATCACTCCAAACATCCAGTAATTTTATAACGAGTTCTGGCAAGATTCTTTCGTTATCAGACGAATTTGCCAAATACATGATTAGATTCTTCACGAGATTTTCATCCTCGTAGTAAGACATGAGAGGAATTTTCACAGTGAAAACATGCTTCCAAGCTGTATCTCTCAAAATATTTTTAAATACTTTCTCAATTACCAAAGAGTTGGCATTGCGTTTGAGAAACAAAACTGCGATTGTCTCCATCGCGGATCTGTCGATTTTGCTAATTACTTTCTGTACGAAATTCGTTATTTTCTGAATATCTTTGATACACCATTTAGACATCACATCGACCAAACAGTCGAATTTTTTAGAGCCCAGAGTGACAAGAGCTTTGCTGACGAGGGCGGAAATTGCATCTACTCCGACCACGTTTACAGCATCTCGTAAATTTTCGTTCAAGAACCAAATGGATCGTGCAACGTGAAAGCTCAAAACTTTGACATAAGTCTGTGGCAGAAAAGTGTCTGGAATTTTTCCAAGCACTTTGTTTGCTATGCGATTTGGCAGTGAGACGATTATCTGAATAACGCTTTTCCAGTTGCTCTCTCTTTCCTGTCTTTCCGTTGCTGTCCTTTCATCGGGAATGCAGAGCTCTGTCATAGCGAAAAATAGAGAATCACTTTTCATCAACTTTTCTAGAATAATTATCAAGGAGCTGGTTATTTTTGCATTTGTCGAACTTTTGAGAGCACTCGAAAGCGTAATGAGTGTTTCGTGAAACATAACAAACGACGAGCCTTCAACGACAATAAATCCTTCAATCGCAGGATCCAGTTTATCATCCAGTATTGGGAAATTTTCGTCAAACAAGTCAACAAGCTTTTTCACAATCTTTCCATGCATGAATTCGTACCATTGGTCCCTTCTCTTCAAATTATTACGTTTTTCTGTCAGAGAATCTGGAAGATATTTGTTCACTGCAGATACATCGGACCTGAGCTTCTGCAAAATTTTCTCGCTGTTTACATGCTCAATGTAATACAGTGTTTTAAATAATTGAAACATTATGTAATTTAAATCCATTTTGTTCCTTCCCAGAGAAGACAAAGACATATCCTATAAAAAAAATAATAATAATACGAACGTGTGAGTTAAAAATGCATTACAATTTTTTATTAGTATTTACCATTTTTAAAGTTAGCTCCTTCGTCTTATTTTCGAACGTTCTTTTGAATGAAAAAATTCGAATTTTAGGGTTATGTTTCTGGTGTGATAAAGATTGTCTTTGGTTCTCGACTGTTTTGGCATTTGAAGTTTAGGAAATTCTCATTTACGTGACAGCAACAAAGTCAGAACACCTTTTGTCTTTGTTGGTGACAATAAACAATATTCGGTGACAGTTCAAACGTTGCATCAACGAAAACGTTAAGTCTGTTTTCGTTGGTTGTTCTCTCTTCTCTCGGAGCTCGTGTCGCCGGCACGACGCACCGATTATATTTCTCATTTTTTTCGATAGATGGTACTGTTTACGCTTTTTCCGAATTTTCGAAAAAATAAAACTTGACCATAATTAATATAGTAAAACATCTACAATATAGTGTCAGCATTTTTCTAATCGTATGAAAAATCTTTTTTCTCCATCCCTCGGACGAATTGGAGAAATTGAAGCTTCGATTACTCAGTCGATAAGAATTCACGTAATTTTCCGATCAAATTGAATTTTTGAAAAATCAGAAAAGCTGCGCGTTGCTCTTTTTATGCGGAAAAGCCGGAGCGCCTTGCTTATTTTTTTTCAAAGTATCGAAAATCTCGAGATAGAAAATTCTTTGTGCTTTTCGTTCGTCTCTGTCGCACTTTCGACGAATTCGACGAATGGACGGATGCCCTGACGACGGCGGTTTTCTTATCCCTTCCCGCGGATACACGAAAAATAACCTCGCGTGTTGACACTCAATCGTGGAATAAGGCACCTTATTGCCGTTCCATCGAGCGCCGACGTTGCCTCGAACTTCCAATTTTTATATATTTCTACGCGATCCCAAGACGGCAGAATCGCGGCGCGAGGAGACGAAAAATTTATCGCAAAATTACGGGGGTGCTCTTGGGAGGCTCAGTGCGCGAGAATGAGAAGTAAACATTCGTGAGAGAGGGAAAGGAAGCTATGGCGGACTCGGAGGAGGGCCAGGACGTTCATGGCAACACGGAGGAAGATCTCAAGATATTCGAGACTCTCTGTATCTCGTCGCCGCAGCAGGTTCATCAAAAACACAATAAAATAAATGGCACTTGGCACGTTTTGTAAATAAAGCACCTGAGAAAAAAAATAAGTGTATCGCAGTTGAATAAAATGCTCCTCATAAGAATCACACTTTTTGTATTTGTTGTCGTTTCGATGTTTCTCTCGGGTTTGTGCGATTTTCAAGTGCTAAAATGAATCCCGTAGGTTTTTTTTCGACGAGGGTTTCTTGATATTTTTGCACGATTTGCACTCCGCACAAGCGCCAGCAACGTGTGTGTTTTGGGAGGAAGAAAGGTTATGCTTCGATGTCGCCACTTTGCAAACCATGTGACCGGAAACTAGTAGAAATATTACTTTTTTTTTAACAGAAACATCTATGTAGCGAGTCTTTTTTCCAATGTCACAAAATTTGGATTCTATACTGCTTTACATGAGCGTTATTATTTGCGTGCGAAAATTAACAAGAAGTCGTCAGGAATTTTGTTATATTCTGAAGAGTCGTCCAACGAGCGTTTTCAACCATTTTTTACGTCTAATGTCAGATATTCTGGCATAAAAATTTGTCATTTGACAATGAAAAAGTTTTGCGAACGTCGCCATTTTTCACACAGACGGACCGGAAGCTGTTCGGATATTCTCTATTTTTCTTTTTCAATATAGTTCCGTTTTGGATACTAATGAGATCCATCATCTATCGTGTCACGTTGTATAACAATTCTGAAACGAGAAAAATTAATATCGACCTGCACGTGAGCGAGGGGTCCCCGTTGCCATAGCGTTAAAAATCGATTTCACCTGCTGTCCCTTTTCTCGCACCTGTGCTTTTGAAGACAAACAGTATAAACGTACTCTATATGTATATACACGAAATAAAAAAATCCTTTGTAAAAAATATTAAAAGTTGTCAATAAAATTAAATTTATATATATTTTTTTATTATATACGATAAAAAAAGATTTTGTCATTTAATAACACACATTATTTTATTCCGCGATTATTCGAGAGATAAAGAGTCGTTAGGGCGAAAGGAAAAATGCTTTGGGGATTTATTTACTTTATAAATAGATATTCGAAGGATTTAGAAGACGAATGTAGCACGATGGAGCCCGCTCGTGCATAGCACCGAGGTAGTCACGTAAGCTTTTCGCCGAGAGCAAGGATCGGCGGCAAGCAAAATACAGATATAAGAATTCTCGCGCAGGCCAAAGCCCTTCTGAAAGCTCGCGCTCGAATCTCCGCGAGAGGTTCAGTCAATCCGGGCTCAAGAACCGGAAGGATGTGTTCGCCAGAGTCTCTGCTCTTTCAATCCTTTCATCATTTCTTTGAAAATTTTACAGAAACACCGTCAGACAGAGAAAAAGAATAAGGGACCATTTTCATTTTTCTTAAGTCCCTTTAAGCATTTTTTATTAAACGTAAAAAAAAAGATTTTTTCTTTTTTTTTTCGTGTAATTGCTTTGTATTTAAAAAATATTTGTTACAATTTTTTTTCTTTGGTTGTATATTTATAATATATTAATTTTACAAATACTGAGATTAATTTTTAAAGTTTTTTTTTTTAATATTTGAGTATCGTCCAGAAAAATAATTAAGACTGTATCAGAAAAATAATTAAGTTTTTCGAAAATCGCTATAGGCCTAGTGAAAAAATTGAAAATACTCCAAAATTATTTGAGAAATTATATTTCTCACACAATCATCATTATTTTGACAGTTCAATGCAGAAGATGCGATGGCACATGACGTGACGACGGCTCTGAGGAGCGAACTCGCGGCCCTCGAGTACAAGCGAGACCGTCTCACATCAGAGGTGAAAGTTTTTTTTTTTTAATTTCTCTCGAATAAAAAATATATTTTATGTGTATTTTTGTAAAATCTAAAAATATGCCTTCCAGTTGCAAGAAATGAAGAGCACAATGAGGTCCAGAGATCAAAGAGTTACCGAGCTCCAGGTCGAGGCTGACCAACTTCGCGAGCAATCGGCGAGACAAACAGCCGTTATATCAAGCCTGAAAAAAAGAATACAAGTAAATTTATAGACTTTTTTTATTATTTTTTTAATTATTAATATTAATACTATAATATTATTATTATGATTATAATAATAATTTATTTAATACTTTGAATAAAAATTGAATGAAATTAAAATTCTTTGCTTATCTGCGTTTCTCTCTTTTTTTTAGGATCTCGAGGAGAGAGAAAGAAATCTTTACGCAGCTCAGGGCAGAAGTGAAATCACGGTTCAAGGCCTGCAGAGGGATCTAAAGTACCACGAGGAGAAACACAGAGAGTACGACAAAAAAATTCGACAACTGGAACACAATATCGCCGAGGAGATCGATCTGAAGGAACGGGCACGTCTGAATCTTCAGGTTATATTTTAATCCTAAAATACCACCAAAATATATATGTATTTATTTTTTTGACCTACATTTCGAATTTCTTATTTATACAGATATTGAATTCTAATCTTGAGTAATTGTTTGAGATAAAATTTCGAACCTCTTTTTTTACGCTAATTTTTAAATCTCGTATCGAGTACCGTATGGATATTTATTTTTGTATCATACTTTTTCTACTTCGTATTTCATATTTTTTGCAAGTTTTAAAGATTTGCAGATCCCGTTGCGAAACTTTTTCTTTGCTACGTTAATAATTTTTAAAACGTTCGTGACGATTTTAATACGATTCCCAAGAAACACGTGTCAACGAGACAACCACCTAATTTTTGATTTCTTTTAAAGGAATTTGTGAGAAGACTGGCTCACGGTTTGAACGTCGAGTACTGCGAATCCTCGCATCACAGTCCGGAAGTGGTGATTCACAAAGCGGAGGAACTCGTTCAGGAGGTGAATCGATTGCGCACGAAGTGCACCAACGCGGAGGGGCATTTGGCGAGCGTGGAGGTTGACTCGAGAAGCTGCAGAGATTCGCTGGATCGAGTTACCAGCGAGAGGGATCAACTGCAGAGGCAGATAAATAATCAGTTGGCGGATTTGGAACGCCTTCGCCAGGTAATTCCGGTCACCCGGGAGGTTTTTCTTCCGCACCGACTTTCACTCTGACTCGTTCGCTTCTTCTTCTTCTTCTTTTTTTCCTTCTCGAATCGTCGCAGGACAAGGAATGTCTGGAAATGCAGTACAGAGTCGCCGAGAGGGAAATCAACGAGCTCAGGGACAAATTGGTTAACGCGAACAGAAGTATTACCAGCGCGAATGGAAATATTTCCAGTCAGGAAGCTCTCATTTGCCAATTAAGAGGTGAACGAGTTTTTTTTTTTCATCTCGATTACATCAAACTTTTCATTCTTTTTTTAATCCAAGCAGTTCGAGCGAAAATTTTCATTAACCTTTGGTTTAATGTCATTGCAAATTAATACATAGCTTTCGATTTTTCATTTGCAATTTGAATAAAAAATTCTTTTAAAATTCAATTTAATATTTGTTTTCTTTCAAAATATTATTTCATGTATCGGGGATCATTGGAAATTTTAATAAAAATACAATTTCAAGTTGTTGTTGTTTTTGGAAAACGAATTGTGAAATTAAAAGAGTTTTTTTATTATTATTTCGGATCGAAACTTTGCGAAGACAGCGAAGAAGAAAATAGATACGCATGGGTTCGAGGCAACTCTGCTTAAGGAGGTACTTGCATTTAGCGGTTTTAAAGATAATTTTTTAAAAATTTGCATAAACGTTCCTTAGCATCGTACACATGCGTGTGCAAAAGGTGAAGAAGTTTCACCGTGTCAAAATCAAGATATTAAATATTGAAAAACACAATTTTTCGGAACTTACCATAAGAGCTCACGTTAA